>UCOL01001284.1:0-39413 GCA_900474335.1 Ormyrus nitidulus
GTACCAAATATTTGATTATCAGTCGGCACAATGAGTTTCGAAGGACATCTCCCAAATTTTACACATAAGTTCTTTGTATATGAATAAATAAATCTATGTTACAAAACATTTATAAAGTTGCTAGAACATATATTATAAATTAAAATAAATATAAAAACAACTTAATTATTACTAATAATTTATAATATATATTTTAACAAATATTCTAAGAACTTATATGCATAGATTTGTTTATTCGTAAACAAAGAACTTATGTGTAAAATTTGGGACATGCCCTTCGAAATCCATTGCACTGATAATCAAATATTTGATATTTTTACAGTTTTTTTTTAAAATCTGACATTCTAAGTTAAAATTAATACCTGGAGAGGATTGAAATACATTTTTTCATACTATCTATAAATATACCTGTTACTTAGAGTATACAAATTATTTTTAATCAATTTTAGGTCTTCTGTCTAATTTTGGTACCTTCTTCCCTTAAATAATATTTTAATGAAAGATTATGTACAAAACCTAAAAAGAAGATTAATTTTAAAAACAAATTATTGAAAAAATATTTCCTTTTATTAACAGTTGTGTAGAAAATGCCAGTAAATAATAGATATCTCGAAACAAAAATAAGTGCGCTTTAGGTACAAGTCGTCTCGAATTACAATATATTTCTGTTTTTGCGAAAGTACAATTTATTTGGTGCAATTTTCTTTGGGCAGGATATCAATGTCACCCATGATACGATTATGGGATCATTTTGCATTAAAAAAGACAAGCAACCACGAGTAATGGTGGTCGAATATTAATCATAGTGTAACTATTACAATAATAACGATGGTGTGAATTGCTAATGTCAGGTAAGTATCATTCATATTTTCGAATAATGGACAAAATTATAATAAAGACTAACTATTACGGACTGAGTGATGAACTACCGATCGGTCTGAAGAAGCAAATAAGGCTTTGTTAAAAGTGCTTTCAAGGTACGATTTACTCATCCAGTTTTTTTTGCTTCCTCTTAGAGGGAGCTTTGTGATAGTAATTTTTGGAGTTGTTTGAAAAACCTGCTATAATTGTATTTTAAGGTGTCAGGAACAAGAATAAATGGTTTTTGAAAAATGTCTGTATAGATGTATGTATGCGTGTGTGTGAATGTGTATGTGTGTAAGCTAAGTGCCAATGAATTGGCAGCGGTTTTTTCTTCGGTTACCGGCTTAGGGAAATTAGAACGGAACGATATTTCGAACGTCAAAAGTTGAATTTTTATCTAAGTTTTAAGACGTGAGAGCTTTCGAAGAATAGAAGTAAATTTTAAAGAGTCAAAATGCGTGTCCAATAAGAGATTCGTTAAAAGAAAGATTCGAACTAATTAAAAGTTTCCAATCGCAAATGGAATGCAAACGAGTATTATTGACTTCTTACGAATGTTATCTAAATGCTACCCTTATTCCAAAGTACTCAGACATTAAGAAGAGGCGATTCTGATTTTTGAAATCTCTTTTAAAGTAATTAAGTTCAGAAACGTAACGAAATTTGGCAGTATAACATCTGTTAGTCACAGAGACTGACGTATTTGCGCGTTGCATACATTAGGAGCAGATATTGCAGTTGGTAGGTTAATTGCATTACGGTAGCAGGGTGGAAAATTCATTTAATGCCATTCTCCCAATTACTGTCACTTAAGAATATATTATCTAATGTAAGGAGTAAATATTCTAAATTGAATCTTTTAGTACTTTATTCGCATTATAAATCTTATTGAGTATTATTAAAGTCGTTATAGATTGCATAAATTTCAGACAATTATAAAAATTAAGAAACGTGCCTAGTTTACTTTTTATCTGCTGTCATTTAACTATCTGCATAGTAATGTTCGGCGTTGATCTCGTTGCAACATTTGCAACCTAGAAGCAACATTTCAATATTTACACAACGCGTACGTGAACTTACATTAGCCGCTGTGCAAGCTTTGTACAGATGAACGTAAACAGCGATGAACTGACAAGTCACAGATGTATGTCATTCACTCTAGAAGATTTGCATTTTTGCATAATGTACAAAACGATGGAAATTGGACTGTGAAATGCAAAATGATTGTCTATTTCTTATTTTTAACGGATTTTTTATTTCGAAACATCAAAATCTAATAACATTTTACGAGATGCTTTAACGGCATTTGAAATCCTATTCGCAAGCATAAACTCATTTGAATTTTTATAACCATTTCACGACTCAGCAATCTCTGAAAGTTATTGCGTAAAAAATTAAAATTAAAACAAAAAAGTCTGCAAATAAATAATATGCAACGAGCCAATGCATTAAAGTTTCTAGATGACCAGTTACTGCAGATAATATTAAACCGCGTTGCCGACCTCACTTCTGAACCTCACTTCTGAATCCTTTTCGGTTATTTAACGCGTGGAACGGCGGATTTACTCGAGTCGCATACATTTTTAACGAGCCACCTCGTGAATTTCACAAACGCTCCGAGAGAATATGACCGCAAGCATGGTAAACTGAGGTAAATGGAAGAGTAGGAGGCTCACCGAACGGTCGGGTTCAAAAACTTTATAATGGAAATGCAAAAGGTAGCTCTTTTACATTATGCTTCGTTAATCTCATCTCTCTTTTATTTGAAGTGCTTCAACTTTTCTTGCATTATTAAATTAAAAGAAAGTTTTATGTCATTTTGAAATCACAATAAGAGAATTTAAAACCTGTTATTCGCTGTCAGTTAAAATCGTACCGTCGTAATGAACATTTTTTTAAAGTATAAATTGGATTAATATTATGCCCTCCATAAGACAATGATTAAAGTTTACCTGTATCCGTGTCCGGCCCCTATGAATTTGGCGTAAATAAGCGGCGACAGGCCGACGGCGGTCGCGTAGATCCAGAAGACCGCGATGTACTTCTCGATGCTGCTGTGGGTGATGATGTTCTTGTACCTGAGCGGCTGAGCCAGCGAGGTGAGCCGATCGACGGCGATCGCCACGGTGACGAGGACGCTGACGCTGCACAGGGCGATGAGGATGCAGTAGGGCGCGACGCAGAGGCTCGAGGGCACCTCTCCCCCGGCGGCGGCGGCGGCGGCGGCTCCTCCTCCCCTGTCGCCGGCCGCTCCGCCGGAACCGACGCTCTCCGGCACGTCCGCCAGCTCGAGGTACGTACCGAACGGCATGAACACGCCGACCTGTTGAATCGAGTGTTTGCGTTTAATCAGCCGGCTTTCGAGGCCGATTGTTCGAGCCGAGTTTCCAGTTTTCATATAAATGACGGGATATCGATGTTGGCGTGACCCGGACCGACGGCTGTTTAAAAGCACCGCGCGCGCCTTGATTTGTTTGCCGCGGCGCGGTCTCGGGAGGCTGAGCGCTTGTTTGGCGGCTTGTAAATCGTCGGAGGGCTGATTGCTTCTTGTTTGCTCCTTGCCGGCGAGGAATGTAGGCTTATTTTTCATCGCTCGATTTACATTCTCATCAGGTTTTTCATGAATATATTTCATTAATTTACATCACGGCCCCGGCCGAACTGGAGTTTGCTAATGCTTCGGGTAAACGAATTTTTAATGCTCATTTCTTTGGCTGAGGTTCACTTGAGAGTAAAATGAAACATTGAAACTTTAGACTCAGTGTCGTTTAGAATTTAAACTCTGAAGCTAGTGCTTAATTGTTTTTTTAAAGCGTTACCAAGATTATAAATGCACGGCGGATAATCCAATTTTAATGGAATAGACACTCCGGTTGTATCTGCATTTTAATTAAAGTTTTCAATTAAATTTTAATTAGAAGTGCTTTTACTTCAAATTTTTCTTGCTAGAAATTTATAGTTCATTGCTACTTTTACATAAAAGATAATTACATTTTTATTTACACTGGTTAATGCATACTAAATAGAAAAATTCAATAAAAATGACCGTTTTTCTAACTAAATCTGCTCTTACTTAAATCCAATACATCACTGGTTTCATTCAAAAGTTAATTCTTGGAAAATAAAATGAAGCAGTTAATGTCTTCACTAATCGAATTAGCCTTTTCGTTCCAAACCTCTAGAAGAAAGGCTACCCTCTTTAAGCACAATCAAAACTGAACAACAGATCGCGGCAGTGATTGCAAACCTTATTAGCAATCAGCGGCGCTCAGCGTAGAATTAATTGAACCATTGTCTTGGAGAATTCACTCACCCCAAAGTCGCTGACGGCGAGCGAGACGAGGAGGCAATTGGAGGCCGTCCTGAGCCTCTTGTACCTGTAGAAGGCCGCCAAGATAATCGAGTTGCAGCCGACCGTGAGGAGCGAGAGCACGAAGACGATCAGCGTCGCGAGGACGATCGAGACGGGGCCGAGCTCCAGCCGCGCGTCCGACACCCTCGTCACGCTGGGCAGCAGGGTGCTCGTCGGGCCCTCGCTGCTCGCCAGAGACGTCATTGTCTCCCTGCGGTTCTGGATTCAAGTGATTGCGTCATTAATTCGGGCTCTGCATGCGAGGGGGGACAGTTAATTGTCGATCAGTGGTTGCTCGCTTGGGTAGCTAAGCTGGTTGATTTTACTGCTTATTATCAAATGTTTACTCGACAGTCCTAAGGAAAATAATTTCACGGATTGCATTTCTGCTTCATTATACCGAAACTGATCGCAACACACAACTTTAAGAATCTATCCACATTAGCTACCTTCCACCGCTCGCATTGCACTTGATATACACTCGAGCGAAAGTTCGCTCATTAAATCCTCCCCCGTCGCTAAGTTCAAATGCGGTAATAAGTAAACAAAAGCGATATCATACCGTGAGTGCTGCCGGCGCCCCGAGATCCAGGTCTAGGTCAGGTTCTCCTCGTGCGGCCGCGACATGCCGGCCGGATGTTCACGCGCCGATCCGTCGCCGCGGTATCCTCCGGCTCCGGCCGTTCCGCTCATTCGGCGGTCCGACCGCGTCTGCCAGCCTGGACGCCCCGCCGCTGGAATTTCGATTCCCGAATATCGTATAAGCCTGGGGGCTGCTTCTCTGTTGCTTAATAATTAAAAAAGGCCTGTGCCGCGAGCGGGAGAGACGAGCGCCGCCGCCGCCGCCGCCGCCTCGCGATATAACGTTAACGGGCGTGTAATGAATTTCTTAGGGGATTGGACTTAGATTATAATTAGAGACGGCTTTTCTCCTTTCTTGTTAATTGGCTGCGTGCTCTGTTCATCAGTTAATAAGGTGCATGTATTTCTTATGTAGACTTTAATATTATAGTTTGCGAGAGAATGTACAAACTTTATGGAACATTCGTTGGATGAAATTGAGTATAAAAGATATAACTATATTTTTGCACGTTTTTCGGGACGTTACAGTACTGCTATTTTTATGTCATTTTTTTATAGTTAGAAATTAAAATATTAAAAATTTAAAAGATTTTATATTCCCCATTACTCTATATATTTCGTTCAATGTTTTCCAACTTATTTAGAATGACATTTTTTTTTAAAATATTATTCAAATTAAATTTATATAAAAATTAATCTGCAATAACGGACCAATCATTTATATTGAATATCTAACTGTAACTTTAAATAAAAAAAAGCTTTGATAATTGCTTAAAAGAAAACCATTTCAATAAGAAAATGATCTTCGCGTCTAAAAATAAATCGCTCGGCAATCATTTCTTAAAGGCGAAAAGGACGCTGGAATTAAAAATAAATACAGCGGAAATCTCCTTTGAAACGCAATCGACGAGCGCTTTCCTCTTTTCCCGAGGCGGCGGGAGCGATGCGTGTGACCCACTTTTTCGCTTTTATATATCGCATTACCGTCAAGGGGTCTCTCCCCGCGCCATCGGTCTTCGTTCGGTCTCAAAACTATGACACATAAACTCACGTGACTCGGTGCAAGTGCCGGCGTTCCATAAGCCATTGCCTCTCGCGCGCGAAGAATCGCGATCGTCCCGGCCAATTCGCCAAAAAGCCGGAAGTCGCCGGGTAATTGGATTACGCTCGAACGGCCTTGGTCCCCTTTGAGCGGTTGCGTGTCATCCGATCGTCGTCGCAGGGATGATCCCGTTTCCCGACCTTTAAGAGCTCCCTTCCGGCCCTCGGGCAATGCGTTTCCTGAAACACAGATCGAGAGATAGTCTATATGAGATTATTGTGATTGACCGACTCTCCGGCTGTCTTGACGATTACGCCCGACTATAGCGTGGCTGTACTACTTGAGTTGAGTTTCTGTAATCAATGTCTATTTGATTACCGATTGGACGATGCAGAATTCAGGTGGTTGAATAATGTGCTTGACTTTTTGTTTTTTGTGCCCATGGACTTACTGTTTTATTTTTATTTTACATTTGTTTACAATTTCAGTGTCCATTGTGTTGTAGAAAATATTGTGAAAGTCTACAAATCGCAATGATGCTTTTCACAGATATATGGAATCCTTTGGGAGAATAAAGAAGATTTCTCATAAAATACAGTATGAACCTGGTTCGCAAGAACAAACGGCCAGTCAATATTTAAAGTAAAACACCACCGTAGAGGTGTGCAAGTCACGAGGGGATTTCAAAAAGAAACACTTCGTAACTCAGGATTGGTAAGGAATTCCAATGAATTTTATCGATCATTCTCTTAGCGACAAAAGCTCAAAATTATGCCATTTGATCTTATTCTATTATTAGAAGGACGATATTTTTGAATGAATTGTTTTTTTACAAAAAAATATTTGTTATTGTACTACGAGTTTTCTTAATTTTCTTTGAATTCTATACTTTTCAATTTCATTGCGTCATTACTATTAATGCATGCATCTTTCGATATTCTAAATCACTCTCTCAGCGTAATTTGAATAAATTAAATTACATTCGTGCAACGTGTAATTCAAAGATGCCCTACATAAGCCGTGTAAACAGCTATTTTTATTGATAAAGGAGAGTGACCACGGTATATAAGAATGTTGTCCTCGAGGTAAACCTAAAAACGATAGCTGGTTCAAAAGAACATAAAAACTATGAAGTTAAAATTATCTCGTAAATAATAAGCAAATGCATAATACGATTTCCTTGAATGTAGACTTACAGAAGCTGCTTCGGCCCAGAAGTGATTTACTCTGGGATACAACTAGAATAGGGATGTGTGTTAACCATGATTCCAGAACTGGACGCTATATTGACCATAGGACGGGAAGTGTGTCATCGATTCTGTTTTCCACGAATGTTAAAGCTCAAAGAAAAATTTAGATGACACAGACCCAGAAAATTTCTCGCAAATTCCATTTATCGTCCTTGTATCTAATCCTGTGCTTTTTTCGTAATTTTTCATATCATAACTCGGTCACGGACAATTAGGGATTTTATAGAGTTTTTAAAAAAGTATGATGTACCTTAAATTGATTTTTTCGCTATTAATTGATAGAATTTGGCTTCGTAACATTTTTAGTTCATATATAAACTGAAAAAATTAAAAAGTCATTTATGTATTACCGACGTAAATAAAATGATAATAGAACTGAAAATTTTTTAATATTATAATCTACTGTAAAATAAAAGTAAAATGTTTATGCAAGATTTTATTTCATTGCTTAATTCAATATTTGAAAATTCACTTAATTATAAAATTTTAGAGGATTATATATCCTTTTGTTTTTATTATAAACTACCTATATTATTAATATTCGAGGCAAGGAATTTAGTCTACGTCACATTAGTACCCTTTTTTCCTCGGTAGTCATTTTGTCTTCAGTTTTTCCAAGTCGGTTTGAACCCTTGGGAATGTTTTACTTTTAGTTTTTTACCCTAATAATAAAAAAGATACCTTGACCCTTGATGTTTTAAGTGAATTACTTTATTGCCTGCTTTATTTAGATGAAGTATGTACATTAATAATACACTTTTCATGATGTTTTGATGGTTCATTTTAAATTTAATTCAGAATAACATATAAAATGTTTGACAATATTATGAATTCTCTTCTACAAAACAATGTTTCATTTAATTATTATTGGAACATATTATGTTTCCAATCCATTAATCCTTTTGAATAATTTTGCAGCATTGCCGTTGTTCACGCTGAAATAAATTATCGACGTACGTCTAATTTAACAATAGAGTAGTCGCACCAATAAATTGTCGTTATTCGTGGCGTTTATTCAATATTAATACGCTTATTTAAACATAAATCTCACTCCCGAACTCGAGTGCAATCGACGTCTCATCGATGCTCTTACCAAACGACGTCTAAAAAATACGAAATACAAATATTTCATCTCTTTAAATCTTGTCGGAACCGAGGAAAAAAAAAGCCGCAAACAAAACCGACTGCCGGCAAAACAAACGGCGCAGCAGCCGCGAGGAAAAGAGCGGCGTACATACAAGAAGTCGGACGTAAGAAAAAAGTCCCACGACTCAAACACGTAACGTCACCAGGTGAATATATTGGGTCAAGTCCTGCGAGAAACTTCCTCCTCTCCTCCGCCGGCGACTATCTCAGGCTCGAGGGAACTGCGACGCACATCCTGCACGTCCCACTTTTCTTTTCCGCCCTCCGGCCGCTAAAGATAACGCCTAGGCTCCCGTTGCCGCGCGAAGCAACGCCCGGCGAACTATTCGTCTTTATTTCTTTTCGCGGGGCGAATTCGTTTGCCCCACTGGACGGCAAGTTTTAAGCATGCATTTTACTGCCGTGCCGAATCGGGAAATGCAAACTTGGAGAGTGCTGGATTTAAAATCTCGCGCGAGGAAAATTCGTTAGACGAAGCAGGTAGACGGAGTAAATTAGAGAAGAAGAAAATAAATTCTTGGATGCTCATTTTCTTGCGACGTGGGACGTGGGTATTCGCTTTAGTACGAATTTAAATTGGAGGGAGATAAGATTATTGTAAGGGTAGTGATTAACTGCATGATTTTAAAAGAAAGTTTTTATCTACGTAAAAATGAGTGTAGATTGAAGTACTTATTAAAAATCAAATCAACGAAAGAAGACACTCTTTTCAATTAGAGACGAATTAATATTGATGCAATTTAATTGATACAGCATGCGAATTAATGTATTGATTTAAAAATAAAATGTACCCAAAGAAATAAAATATTTTATTAATCAAATTTCTCACGTATAATAATAAAGCACACAATTTTCTGAAATTCTCGGCAATCTCAAAATTTCTTGCAAGTTCGTTAGCCAAAAATTTCAGTTTTAATCCGTCTGGCAAAGTAAATTCTCCTGCTCGGCCAACAGTACCTGCGTACTTGTTATATATACATATATATGCAGGAATTCCCCCAGCGAGCCCAAGAGGTGGTTCAGCTTCTCGTTGACGAGGCGCAAAGGTGCAATTAATAGAGCAGCGAGGCACGGAGGCAGACCGCCAGAGAGAAAGATAGGAAGCAGCGCCGCGGGCAGCTGCATCAGCTGTTCTCGGCAGGGTGTAATTATCATTACCGACTCTCCGCGTAGTGTCCTGCAAGTGTGTTCTCTCTTTTTTTGCCCGCGAGACTTTCCTTCGGCTGCCGCTCGGATTTCGCGAAACGCGTATTTCGTATATAATGAACGCGACAAGCGACAAAGTGAAGTGTACCAGACGCGACGGTTGATCTCACGCGCGCCGGGATTTCCGTTTGACGCTTTTGGTGGACGAGGCATTTAATTAAAAAGTAATTATACCGCGGGAAGAGAGGCGGAGTGAGTTGAATTTATATTAATTAAGGGGACAGGTAGTGGATATTAGTTACGAAAAATGGAAATCTAATTGCAAAAGCGGTCGGCTCGATTACTGGCAGTGCGTCACTGCGTACACGTTGATTTTAATGCCGAGCGAATATTCGATGGGGTGGCGCATTTAAATTGGAGTGGCATGTTATTTGATGCGCGCGCGAAATTATGACTGGCTAATGAATTTTTAAAATTACATTTCGTTTTTATTTTATTTTCGTCGGTAAACAAATCTTTTAAAGTTTATGCTTATTGCCACTGTTAAATTTGTGTAAAATAATGATAAAAAGTGACCTTTGCAGGATTAGTATATTTAAAAAGTATATTGGATTAAATTCCCTAATATGAATTTACTTTATTCATGGTAAAGTATGAAATTATACAGGGTTTTATTTTATTGCATACAGTTTCCTATTTCTCATGGAAGATTTTCAGTTTCCCAAGAGCTTTTTTATAATCCTAATTACTTTGTCAAGAAAGATATTACATTCATTTTTCCACACTTGACTTCCTTGATCCTCGAAGCAACAATGAAAATGAATATTTGTAATACTCCTATAATGAACCTTCATTATAAACGACCTCAAAACAAACGCTTAACCTACATTTCACAATTTCTCGTTTTCATCAAGACGTAAATAAACTTACTTGAGCGATTTCATTATTACCTAAAAAGAAAATTAATTAACCTCTAACAAGCGAATTGCCGCGTCGTCGCCTAAATTGCCGATTACCCCGTAAACGCGGCCCGACATTTCGTTCCGCAAATTTTCGCGAGAAGCGCAAGACTGACCCAGATCAGAGCTCTCTCCGCCGGTATATCCATTTCAGCCGGCAGTAGCCTCGGGCGAAGTCGCGCACGCATATCGCGTCCCGTCACCTTTCATTTCTCGCGCGGCCAGGTGGCGGCATCATTTTCCGCCCGGCGAGGTATAATTCGATCCAGAAAGAGGAGCCGCGGCCATCCGTTACGGTTTAGCGCGAAAATGTGAGAGCGCGCCCCGCGGAATTCGTCAGTTAGTCGGGCGGCAGGATCGTCGGTACTGCAGAAGTTCGCTGCGTAAATCCCTAACGGTGGAGCCCGGGGAAATTTAGCGAGGAAATTTGGGTCAGAGGCCGAAGCTTTGATTAGCAATCGTTCGTGGGCAGTTTTGAGTTACCTTCCTCCCTGAGCGCGTATTGCCGTTTGCCATCGGTCAGCGCGTTGATGGATGGTCGAAGATTCGTTTTCGGGGACAAGGATATCGGCTTTCATCTCTGAGCCTATTAGGAGAAATCCGTTTTTCGAAGTACTGGATTTGATTTGCAGTTTAGTGGGTAAAATAGCTTTCTAGTTATGCTGCAATTAAGTTGAGGATAAATAAATGGGTAGAGCACTCTATATTATTGAAAAATTGTGGTTGCATAATAATTGTACAATTTACATATAATAGCAATTATTTATATTAGGTTCAGTTTATTTTCTCACGTATCAGTGTACTCTAACTTCTAACTGTACTGTAATTCCAAGTGCTTACTTTGTAATACATTATGCCTTTAGAAAGTTATTGCCATGAATTACTTCTCGTGTGAATGCATGTCTATCACTGCATAAAGTGCATAGTAAGCACGTGGAATTACGACAATATATTCGCGTTGGCGGAATGCATTAAATTTATATTGATCTTAATTCTATTGCGTGCACAGCTTGAAAGGACTGATTGAATAATTATTTACGTCTGGATACAGTCAGCTATTAAAATATTACAGCAAAATATTTAAGGGTAACAGAAAATATCGTGAAATAATGTAATTTGCATTATTCTTATAAACTTTTACAAAGCATTGACACTCGAAGATGTTTTTAACTTCATGAACACCCGACATTACCGAACCACTGAGTTTTGACTTATGAAGACACGGGCCGGCGTGACGTAATTTCCTCGGAGATACAGAAAAAAAAGGGGTGGCCTCTTTATTCTGTAAGTACGATACGCACTCGAGGGTTACGGTTTGACAGAAAGCATCCCCCCGAAAGTCGTAAACAAGACGGAAGGTCTTGAAAGAGACCTCGTTGGTGAGCGCGAAGCTCTGCGACCTTTTCAGCGCTTGTTGATATTTGATGCTGCCAAGAGGACAACCGAGGAGGAGTGAGAGGTTCTTTTGGCAGTCAATTGATAGATGAAGTTTATCTGTACGGCGCGAGTTTTCAACTCGGTGTAGGGGACAGGGGCGCCTTTTCTAAAGATAACTTTCGAGAGCGTCTTTTCCTGAAATTTTAGGGTACTGAGGGTAGATCATCTCCCTTACTGGTAATCAGTGAGCTATATTTAAATCAAGGTAAAAAAAAAAATTATTTTTAGACATTATTGTCGAAAATTCATTTTATATTAATAAAGCAAATTTATATTAATAAAGCAAATCTTGTTATTGAATTATCATAAAGCACAATGCGATGTTATTGCTACTGCGGGCAATATTGCAGAATATTTGTTCATGAAACATTTCGGATATTCAAAAACTAATTGCGTGGATCAGAATCGTTGAACTCATATTGGATGTGGGACCCGCAGCTGGCAAAATGTCAGAAATAGAGCACTACTGGTGGAAGGCTTTGTTTAAATAATTAATTGGATTAGAAGAGAAAGAAGTGACTGAAGATACATATTTAATACTCAAATTTGTTAAAAATTTTATTTACTGTTCAAAATTAAAGTTATTTTTTGATAACTAAATTACATTTTTCAAAACAAAACCTAAATAATACGTAACTTACTGAGAAATCATATAATATAATAAAGCTTATAATTCAGTTTTTAAAAGAATAAAAAAGCAGCAAGCAGTTGTACGCACAGCTCACTCGTGCGCTCGCCCGTTCGTCCTGCTTTTTTTAATTTCCATATTTTACATTTTATTCAGTTCCAATAAGAATACATGAATAAATTACCTGATTACAAGCGAACGTGTATCTCACGTGAACAATCCATTATTAAATCTAAATATTTAAAATCAACTCGCTCCATAAATACAACGTCTCCGACAAATTTTCGCCAACCCCTCCGCCCCCCTACTTTATAATACATTCCCGATTTTTCCAATTCGGGGGAGAGTGAAAAACCTGCCGACTTCGGCGACGGATAAATTCACCGTCCAACCTTTTTACGGGCGAGAAAACGGCCGGCCGATTAAGCCAGAAAGTTCGCCCGAGGATTCGAGGGGATTTTACGAGGAGCCGCGCGGGTTCACGGGTCGCATTTCTAATTCACGGGCGTGTTCCCCGCGATACGCAAACGCGCGCGCCTGCATTATTGAGGCACCGAGTCGGCGTGGAACTGCGAGCTGAGGACGCGACGCGAAATGGGAGTCGCGCGGAAAATTTCCGGAGCTCAAGTGCTTTCGGATCCGCGTTTAAGGCTGGCAAAGCCACGAGTTCGAGTTGATTCAGCGGAAGCGAAGAGATTTTTTTTCCAGGATTTTATTGCCGAAGCGCTGCAGCGATAATTTCAGCCGGTTCCGAGTGGCTCGTTACATTATTTATGACGAGCTTTTTTCTGTTCTAGAAGTTAATAGGCGATTGAGCGCAAAGTTGCTTTTTTAAGTTTGATTGGATTGGTTAGGGGTACGAGGTTGGGAGACAAAATTTTAATTGCACCGTAGACGACTAATTTCGCCTGTAAAATTGTAAATTCAAATTGCGACGATCTATCACTTTTTTCATTTAAATATTTTCTTTACGAAAATCTGCACTGAACCGCGCGATAAATCTTTTACGAGGCCGCTCTAAATTGAATAACATTTTCATGAAATATACTTTACGTAAAAAATTATGCCTGAGGCTACAAATTTACAGGGTTACCAGACCTGCATGCATTACCTGTTCCATGATTGTATAATGCGTATTAAATTTTCAGATTTTTTTTATCTTTCTCTCAATAATGCAACTTATTTACAAATATTTTCCCAAAAAGTAAACTCCTCAAAATTCATTTCAAAATCCACATTTCCAAGTGCAACTCTCGAGGAACGTCCTTGAAAATCTAGCGAAAAACGTAGCGAATTGCAAAATCACTCCGAAGATTCGAAATCGAATTGTCGCATCTACGCGCAAAGCGTCAAACGCGGACGGAAGCGTAATATCTCGGGCCGTCCGCGGCGGTGACGTCTTCGTTCCCGTGCGAATTTCAGCGCGGCGGCAGCTCTTAATTCCATTTGCCGGGGCTGCCTCGCGGTGGCGCCATTGTCGGAGGCGGAGTGCTTTCCTGGAAGCAAGTGCCGACGTTCGGAGAACCGCTTCCTTGTTTCGCGCCGACAAGCAAGATAGGCGGCATTCAGCCGGCTGCAGCCGCTGGGATACACTTCCGGCCTCTGTGTACCGACCTGAAGCGGGATAATCAAATGCGAGAGCGCCTGCGGAATATGCATCGTCGACTGCGCGAGCTGGACGGGTTTGTATGTGTGTGGCGTTCGCGTACACAGAGGCGCGACTTGATAGCCCGTGACCCGGTGGTTAAATCGGAATTCATCTTCGCCGGGGGTTAATCCGCAGCGAAATGCACTCGAGTGGATCCATTTACGTTGCACGAAAGCGCGCGCACTCGGCTGTGTGTGTGTCTGTGAATGCGTTATGCTGCGGTCGAGGAAACTTCGGCAATGCTAAGGCGCTTGCGGTGCCATCGCCGCGAGGCTGTGATTGAAGCATTTATTCGGCGATTTGCATTTGTCGTCTGTTTGGCTAAACCGCAATTTGTCGAACGCCGATATCTGTTGCGGTCCGGCGAAAATTCGTCGCGGTGGACGATATCTGTCGCGCGTTTCGAGTGCAGTGTAAAGGTTAAGCTTGGACTATTTTTTGTTACACGAACCCGATGTAAAACTAACGAAAGTCGTTATTTACGCTTGCTTTTACTTGAATAATTACTCGCACGCCGCTGTTTAACATTTAAAATACCCGCTTGCAAGTTATACCCGCAAGAAGCTGCTGCCGCGGGAGCTTTTTTGCTCGCACTTACAGCGACCGAGCGGTATTCCATCTGAATAATTAAGCTATCGCGCACTGATTGGTGTAACATGAATATGCAGACGTCGGACAACTCATGCATCGATAATTAATTCACCCTTAGCATATAAATACGGAACGCGGGCCGGGAGGGGAGGCTCTAGCCGAGAGAGAGAGAGAGAGAGAGGGAGTCGAATCTGCAACTCATTTTGCGGCGCCCGTCAGCCTCGTCCACCCACGAGGATTATTTCATCTTCCGCCGGCGGCGGCTGGCTGACTTAATCGAATGGGATGGATTACGTGCGGGCTAGTTGCGCGCCTAGCGCGTCAAGTCTGACCTTTAAAACACGCAGTTCCCGCCACCCTTCGCCTTCTCTCTCTTTTTCGACGCGCTTCTTTCGCCGATGTGTCCCATCGATTTTCCATCATTCAAACTTGCGGAGCATGGAAATTTCCGATTGGCCAATCGACTTCCGCATTCACTCGGAAGCGGTTTTTAGAATGCATCTTTTTTGTGCTTTTCAATATCAAGGGTATTGCGGTGCTTTAGCATAAGTAGACTGCGTTTCAAGATGCAAGATGTGCGAATCATCGTCGGATGCGCCTTTTCAGAAACTCAATCTTTTTAATTGTAGATAGCAATAATACAAAAATTATCAAATACACAAGTTTTGCAATATTACTTACTCGCTTTTTAAAGTAGTATATCAAATTATCACCGCGTTTATTTCGCATAATCATTGGATTAAGATAAAAAGTGCAGCTTATAATAGGATAAAGATATTATCAATTTAACTGGTAACTATTATTACACGGAGAGAAAGATTCAGGAAAAATTACTATCTTATTAAAATTTACAAAAAATTTACAAAAAATTTGGTAAATTTTACTAAAAAGCCTAGTAATTTTTTGGCTTACGGCAAGTCTGTTACCGCTTTACTAAAAAGATAGTAATTTTTCCTGAACTTTTCATATTGAAATACCAAATAAGATCCGAAGAGGAAGTCACGGAAGCCAAAGTATCTGCAAATTATGACACAAGAAATATACCGAGTGCCAAAACTTTCATTTCCTGCGAATAAACCGCAGAAACTTATCGCCGATTTGGTTTTATACGTTTCAATGAATTTCATGAAATTGGTTTGAGAAGAACCCCGCGTTCAACAGTCCTGGGAAACATCCGGTATCAATATCCGGTGACGCTTATTTAACGCAATTTACGCTGAGACACGCGGATTAAATAGTTCAGTTTCTATTAAAGGTGCAAGAATCAAATTCGATGTCATCTGATATATCGAATTTCTATATTGTTTTTTAATTCAGTAAAAATCTTTAAGAATGTAATAAAAACTATTAAAATGTATTAAATTCAATTTTTTTTTTTTTTTTAAAGCAACGCACTGCAGAATCTATAACTCCTTTTCATAAAACTAATAATAAAATCGAATTGCTTTTAATAAAATAAGAAATAAAAACCGGCTGAAACGTAACTTGCGCTTGATATTAGAACTCGGGGCAATTAAAATTGTAACCTTTTCGCGAGAGAATTCTTATATTTCCTTCGGCGTTATTCGAAAAATGTTTCAGCTCAAATAAAATTTTACGCCTCTGTACACGTCGCGCGTAATGACCCCGGATGTTTTAGCCGGACGCGCGTAACCCGCCGCGCGTCCTGAAACATCTGCGGCGCGTTGTCACGTCACCCCGTAATTTCAGACAACAGTGTTGTCCGCGCTGCATTTTCCATGAAAATGCTTGTTCCGACTCTACTACGTACTTTCGTGCGTACCTGTATAGCACCCGGGAGCAGTGCTTCCCGCGCTCTTTAGCAGTGAACATTATGACGCGCAAAGGAGTCTTTGAAGATGTTAAGTCCCGCGCATTTACCGGCGGGCATTGCAGAAAGTCCCTTTCCGAGAGAGCTCTGCGAAGGGGAGAGAACATTAATTAAACCATTTCTGGGAGCCGTGCTTTTAAACGTTTGAAATTTTAATAGATTCGCGATACCATTATTATGCTCTGCCTGCATTGTCCTTTATGTGAAGTCGTAAGTGTTAGTTAAGTGACTTTACAAGATTTCATTATATTCAGAAGGAAAATTAAGTGAGCGACCAATTTATTTTGATAAAGTACTTTTATATTTTTGAGAATGTGCAAAACTCACAGTATTTAAGAATCTCGTCCATAACAAAAAATTAGTTTAATGCATGGTATATAGTTGTAAAAACATGCAGAGAGAAAATTAACTAAAATTTTAATTTCATTGTACTAATAACAATTTTGTTTAAAATAAAAAAGGCTAAATACTGTTAAAGGTATTTAACAAGTTGTACGAAATCAATTATTTCAATGTACGAAGATTGATCAATTTCACTTTTTCCAGCACACGATCCGCGATTTCATTTCAAATTGAATTGAAATATTACGAATCAATATTGCCTTTTATACATTGTTCCTGATTAAACTCCGCCAACATAATACCGGCTTGTTGAATCGAAAAACCAAAAAAACAGCAAGTAAATCAATTATCCAAAGCTTTATTTAAAACAGCGTCGGAAACATTTCCACGTCGCCCAACGATAACAAAACCGCCGCAGTGCAAACCTCGAGTGAAAATCCATTGTTCGGCGTGCTCTCTCCTAAAACTGTGTGTAATCGTAGACTCGAGCTTGAACACCGAAAGAATGTAATCTAGTTCTTCGTTTAAAGCACACTCTAACGAACAACGGCGAGTAGAGCCGAGCCGTTTCCTCGCGCAAAGACGCGAGGATCCTTACACAGAACGAGCTGACGTCTGCCTAAAGTCGGGCATTAAGCGGTGCATGAACGCGCGTATAAAAGGCTTAAAGCTTGCACGTCAGTTTAAAGCTTCTCGCTGCGCTTACCGCCTACTGGGAAGTTATTTGGGATCGCGGAAAAATTAATAAGATTGAAATTTTATTCGAAAAGTTTTGGGAGAAGAGCCTCGGGAAAATGTATTAAAGATTGGACGTTCTTGGAGAGCTTATGAGATTTTCTTAACGCCATACGGTGGATTAGAAGACAATTTTTTTTTTTTTTAATTTATGGACAGGTCCATGTAGTTTGAAGAGAATAAGATTATTGTAACGCTAAAAATGTTAATCCAAGATTAACTTTATTTTACGCACTTATAAATCTCTCCGTGTTACTTCACTGAATTGTTAATTTACAGCGTCAACGCAATATTTTACTGTTTAAGAAGCTCGTTTAAATTAGCATTTTTATATGTCGTTCCGGAGCGCTATAAAAGCCTGGCGCGTTAATGCGGGGAACATTAACGTTGGAAGATTTCGTGAGCCTGAAAGCCGAGCCTTAATTCAGCCAGCGGGGCGCTCGCAAGTTTAATTATTCGATAACTGCGTATAATGCCGAGTAGGCGAAACTCGTGGACTGACGCGGCGAACGTTTGCGGCTGTCGCGCTGATAACGTCTTTCGCGACTGGGGAAGTGTGGCGGCCGGGAATTATAAAGAGCATAAAGAGCTTGACGAGTGTCTGGTACTTTATATCTGCTCCTTTCTTTTGGGCACGTTTAATTAAAAAGAGTGACCAGTGCGGAGGGGCTGGTTCATTTGAATTTTAATGGGCAGGGGAGCTTATGATTTTCTTGTTGTTTTTAGAGTTCGGATTCGGTTGTGTAGAGGAAAGGGGTACTTGGAACTTATAGGCAACCGTGACTTTTAAATGATGCGAATAGATTTTAAATGGCAGTTAATACTCGAGAATGTAAAAAAGTGAAAAGAATCTAAGCCTCCTTGTAATCCGCGTTGATGCAAATAGCTTTATTTGGAGATGATATGCATAAAAAGTAATTTAAAGTCTGGATTAGCTAAATTCATTTACACTGGTGATAAATACACAGCTTTAAAATGAAATATAAAGGGTAAACATTTGAAATGGTAGTTTCTAGCGGAATACATCATCAGTAAATTTATGTTTTTTAATAAAAGCTGAAAATAAATTATAAAGCTGGCGTAAAGCATTCCATTTATACTTCAAATTCGAAGTAAAGTATGCGCAGTAATTATAACTTAGAAAGTTAGCAGCAATTTCAAAATTTAATCTTGCGAGTTTTATTGTAAATTTTCGCTTGCATACTCCTCGATTGAAGGAACTTGGATATTATGCACTCGTGCATCCAAACTATTTGAATTGGCTGGATATTAGAGCATCCATGGTTTAAACTTCGTAGTTATACCATCTTCAGACATTCCGAGAATATTCCCAAGTCTATAAACTTAGGGAGTAAAAATAACATTTATTTATGATTTCATTTAAAACTATTTATAATATCCAAACGTTTCGCCTCTTTGATCAATTAATAGTAATTAATTTTGATCCCCTAATACAGACAGAAAATGTTCACGAATGAAAATAAGTTTATATTAATTTCCATTGCATTGTGTTGAAAAGCTACTTCAATTCAGTCGAATCGAAAACTAATTAACGCCCACGTCCTCAAAATTAAGAGCACTATACACGTACGAGCACATTTCTCGATAAGACCTATAAAGCTTGAAATTACATGCCCGCACATGCAAGTTTACGTTCACCTGTCAAAGATCCGTACTGCCTCATTTCATATATCGACAAGGAATTCGACACTTCTCACTCGAGCTACTAATTTCCACACCCACTTCTGCAAATAGCAACGCCGCGCTCATTATTTTGTCCACACGAAGGCACGTGCTATTAATTACCGGCTTGCGCTACTAGGTTTATTAAATTCTGTTTTGTCGGAGATAAAAAGTCGATTCAATTAGTTCAGCATTTCGAATGTGTCGTTAATTTAGATAACCGGTGGGCAGGCTTACATTTAATTAAATATTAAATTGTATCGAGGAAGTGTAAATATTATTTTCTCCGAAAATAAAACGTCGCGCGTATTTGCAAATTTTTCTTCGACATAAAACTTGGGACGTGGATAAAGCGCGAAACTATTTATTACGCCCCGCGTAAAAATCTGCAAGAATTTATAAATTTAACTTTTTATTGCAAGCTCGGAATACCAGAGTTATACTTTTAAGTCAGAACAAAAGCTTCAGTTTACTGCTTTCGCCTTCGATCGCGCGCAGATCCGATTTACGCAAACAGCGCTTGTCTTTTGTGCTGCGTTTGCGACCCGTCCTTTTTTTCTTACTGCTTTTAATGCGTTCTTTCCTGGCAGCCAAGGCTGCCTAGGAGAAATCGAGCGTACCGAGGATCCGTCGGAATTTTTCATGAACGCTTCGAAAATTGATCACGCTTCCAGGGTCAAGTTTACTCAGCTGCTTCTTTTTCCGTGAATCCGATTTGTTTTCGTGACCTATCAGATTTCCCGTCTATTATAACATAAGGAGCGAGGAAAAAAAGTCAAAGGTCACACACCACTTCTGCATGTATGCTCTGATAGTGGATGGACTCGATAATGGGCGTTGCATATTGCATGAATACGAAGAGCTAAAGTAATGTTGGTTCGGAGATTTGATTCTTTCTATAAGTTGACTTTGAGATTATTCAAACGGATCCTTGATTTCGAGAACAAAGCAACCAGTTTTTGTTATTGTCGAATAACGTTTCTTTCGAGTAAAACATTTGATCGAAAGCGATAAACTTTACTTACGTAATTCAATGATGCTGGAGAGTTGAAAAAAAGTATGTTTTTGAAAGTATAAAGTGTGAAAATTGATTGTGAAATTAGGTCGTAATTTACGAGGTCGCAATGCTGTGGTAAACATTCTTGAAAAAATAAATGCAAAGTGGGTATTTTTTAAGATGCAGTCGACTTCATTTTTGCGTTCAAACGGCGAATTCTTTTTCAGTAAGTACACAACAGCTTCTAATAAATGCAAGAAAGGAAAAAGAATCTGTAGGCAGAGGGTGTCAAACGAAATGAGAATAAATAAAAAGCAAAAAGAAGAATGAAACATCGGAGGAACAAAGCCTTGTTATGAAGTGAGAATTTAAATAAGCCACTTCACTCGTAAAGACCTTAAAGAATGTTTGTGAAAATTTTTTTTTTATCTAAAGACCCTACAAGTTTTTTATTTGAATAAAAATGCGTAAACAAATATAAGGTTAAGTATTTTTTTAACAGTTGAAAGTGAGATTCTACTAATACTTTTAAGAACATGTAAATTGTAAAGAAAGTTTACTTTTAAAGAGAGAAGGAGAAGGGACGATGTTTGAAAATGTCTCCCACAAAGATCTGATTTTCTTTTCCTGAAGTTTTCATTTTTCTAGACGACGAGATTGTTCTGGAAGCCAGAGAATTATATGCTTTACGAAGCTTCAGCAGAACTATAAGATTTTAATGAAAAGATTAGATTCTAATTTTACTTTACTTCCTCCTCTGCTTCCGCGGCACGTATTTCAAAATCGTTTACAACAAGTTTACTCGCCAGCTCCCAATAAAATCTCGATTTTTATTATGTTGGACAATCTCAGAATCCAAAACGCCGACGCGCCGAGTCAATATTGACGCGAGAAGCTATGCGACGAAGAAATTTCGGCGCGGCGGCGATCGAAGAGCTCCGAACGAGCAAGTAGTGTGAGTGCGTTTATGTGCGGACACGCTTGTACAGGGATAAATTTTCCGCATCGAAAAATCATGAAAAATTCCCGGGCTTCCGCTGAAATATTCGCCGAAATTGCTCTCGAGCTTCGTCATAAAGCTCGGCATTTCTCTTTTTCGTTATACTGCTCGGAATTTTAAGCGGCTGTCGGTGAGCCTTTAATGCCGCGGCGGAGCTCGATAAAGCGTCATGCGATACTACTCCGCCGACGTATTGCTCTCGGGCACGATATCTCATTGTCGCGAGAGTTTGTCCGAGGAAAGAATCCCATGCATTTTCAAGTGACTGCACCGCGCCGCCTTAAGACCGCCGCCGCGATTGTCAATATAGACGAAGGACAAATAAGAAGCGCCGCTGCCCTGTTTGCCGTTGTAAGTCGCCTTGTAAATATGTCGCTGGATGTTAATCCGAGGGTTATTCTCTTTATTTTACGTGCACTGAGAGAAAAGTTTAGTAAAAATTACCATACTGCCGAGTAAGGCCACCACAGGCTGTCAAAACCAAAAAAATTTCCATACTTTGTAGGAAAATTAACCAAGCAGTATAGTAAAATCTTCTTACATTTATAGGGAATTTCACTGAAAATATAGGAAAATGTACCAAACAGTATATAGTAAAATTTCTTACAAAGTATTGTAATTATTTTGGTTTTGACAGTCTGTGGTGGCTTTACTAGACAGTACGATCATTTTTACAAGGTTATTTGTAATTTTTACTATATTTCTTCTCTCAGTGTGTATTTCATGCAAGCTGGATGTTTGCTCGAAAAATTTGTTTAATTTAACTTTGCGATTTAGTTAACAAGCTATGTCAAACATTTGACAATGGGGTAAGACTCAAGGTTAGCTTACGCGCCTTGTTATCGTTATTGTCAATACAAAGCTGTTTATTTGCTTAAGAGAACACAATGAAGATATCATCATCCCTGGTGAATTCATTGAAACTCCTGTAATGGAGTCCCGCAATCTACAAAATACATTAAACTCTCTTGTTCATTCATGCTCTAATTTTACTCCTTCATCCCTTAACTCTAATTATAATCTATTCTCATTGCAGAACTTTTTTTTATTTCACGCTGACCTTAGAATAAACATGATTACCTGAAAACGCAATACTTTTTACCTTCGGTTTAAAGCATTTTCAAGTAACTCTGAATACAAATTGTGAATTTCCAACGTTTTAAAAGTGTAAAAGAAAATATTGTGTGTCGTCCGCAAAGCTTAGAAATACAAACGGAATTCCAGCAAAAGCAGCAAACTAACATTTTAACGGAAAACATGCTCTTTTCCCCCGGTTAATTAGCATAACAGACATGCCGGAGGAAGGAAAACTTGGTCGTGGAAAAAAAAAAAGAAAACTTGCGCCGCGATCCGGCGAATTTCTTTTCGCAAAAGTTCTCGGCGAAATTCGCTTGTTAATAAGAGCAGCCGTTTTGATCTCCGCGAGTTACGGGTAGGCAAGTTTTTATCCGAGCTCGAAGGTACCGTCGACACACTACGGAAGTAAGTTCTGAATAATGCATGTCGGTTTCGAGCCATCGCGCATCGATCTTCGACAGCTGCGGGCTTTCTGCAGCAGTCCTGCATTAGTATGGATAAGTGCAGCGAATTAAACACTATTTTTCGAAATAACGATTGGGACATAAGATTCGAATGAATGTTAATTTTAAATTGAAAAACCAACATGGTCAGAATAGGGGGAACTTTTACTTTTCGTACACATAAGTATAAATATATTGCTTTATGTAAATAAAAATTATAAGAATTGATTTTATAATTAAAGCTTATCTTAAAAGGAACGTGCTTTGAATTGTTATGACACCGACATAGTCAAATGAATTAAAATTAAATTGGAACTTCCATTTGTTTAAATATATGAAAACGTCAACTTTTCTGACAGAGTGTATATAAACAAACTGCAAAAAAGAGAAAAAACACGTATTTTCCAGGAAAGCCATTTTACACGATAAAATAAAAGTATAATATTGAACGAATCCTGAAAGTGCGATCAATAATTTTGAAAAAAAAACCGAGGAAAAAAATATTCAAGGCAAACACACTTATACGTTCGTGTGTAATTCTCTATTACACGTACACATAAGGTATAATAAGCACAGCGCTATATTTTAAGACTCTTTCGACAAATTTTCCAGTCTCCAATTTATCAACTTTCCTGCGGCATTTACAGCGCGCGAACAGCCGACCGGCCAAAAAAATGAGCAGGTAAAAAAAGTCGGACGAACGTTGAAAAATTCTTACTTTTCCGCGCCGTTGCAAAAAGCTGAGACGAGGCGGCGGAAAATTATTTCCCGGCGAAAGAGAAAGAACTATATGGTATATTGCACGGCGAGAAGGGGAGGGGATGAGAGAACAACGTTCCACTGGCGCCGCGGTTTTCATGTTGCACGTGACCTCCGCGCGCAATGCACACATATATATGCATATACGCATACCCGCGCGTCCTCTCGGTTTTTACAACCCAAGTACATACACTCCGACTCGTATAACGACTTATGCAAGTTCTCCTTTCTCGGATTTTATGCTTGAAATATTAAATTACCGTACTAAAAGTGCAAAACGCGAAACGCCAGACGCGAGGCCGACTTATACGAGTGCCTGTTCGGCTAATCAGCTAAACTTGACGGCTATTTGCGGAGTTATGGATGCCCCGTGAAGAGGCGTTGATTAGTTTGCATTTTTTTTCTCGGAATCACTTGCAGACGTCTTCATCGTTTATAAATTCTTAACGGGTTTTTTAAGTATCAGTGATTTCAATAACATTATACTGCATGCTACAGATTTCTAAGCGAATCTTTAGAAGTATTCCTACTCTTTAAAAATTTGCTTACACATTTTTAAACAATGTAAACCATTTTCACTTACGCAGCTGCTTAAAGTCAATGTCACTGCAATAACTAGAACCGTGTGCATAAGTAGTATGATTTTGATACGGTCAGACGTAAGTATAAAATTATTTTATGCTTGATGTATGTGCATAACTTTCTTTATATAAGACTTTATAGCGTTCTTATAATGAATGCAATCTTATTCTAAAGTTCTACAGCAACTATAAAATCTATGAAAAGGTTTAAAAAATGTTGTCGAATTAAACAATTTTTTGGACTAAAATACGCAAAAGTAAAAGTAGTATTTCAATGAAATGGTAATTTGGTTAATGTGCAGTTTTTTTTAGATTAAAAAAAAGTTAGTTGCTTCTTTTCCTTGAAAGAAACTTAACTTTTTAACAGGCAGTTTTTTTCGTAATTTCCCCAAACCAAGCTTGAAATTTCATCGCGACTTTTTTAATTTTTCCACTCAGGTAAAAATCGCAAAAACTTTCTCTTGTCGAAAGTTTGAAATTAAATTAAACAGTTTTCCATTAAAGGTTATTAAATATTATACTACTCAGCAGTGTACTCGGCAAAAGCAATCTTGTTACCCCTCGCAAAAACCGCTTCATCAAATGCAAAGCTTCTCAACGCGTTAGAGCTCGAATTAAAAAAAAAAAAGAAAAAAAAAACAATCAACATCATTAAAACGCTGCATAGCGCGGACGTTAAAAGCCAGTAAAGCAGACAGAGAAAGAGTGAGCTCGCAGCCTGTTATTACACACAAAAGCTCGCGGCTCGTGACATTGAAGGATGAAAGCGAGATACGCGCGCGGCCCGCTCTATACATTTGCACTCGCACGCGCGCAGGCGGAGGGCTGTACAATCAGCGGCGGCGTGGAGAACCGCGATAAAGACTACACGGCTGGCACGCGAGACAAGACAGGGTACGCCGTTATCGGTGTGCCAATCAGTCGAACGCCAGCAGCAACACGTTGTTGTCACCAGCAAAGCAAGAGAGCGGAGAGAGAGAGAGAGAGGACGTTGCTCTCGGTGAATGAGGGTCAGCCCGCATCCCATATTTGCGTGCGCCTTGGAAGTGCTGCTCTCTTTGTGATTGCGCACGTGCCGCTGTATAGCTGCAAGTACGTGCCGGGAGTCGCTCGTCGGCTGAAAGGAGCCGGGCTTTTATGACTGGTCACTCGCGACTTTGATTCACGCTCACGGACGCCGCTCGTAAACAGTGATTATGTGCAATTTCAAACGAGCAGACGCGGGACGCCGGATAGTTTGGGAATTTATTTTTCGGAAGCGTAATTTATACGGGAAGGGCATAGGCTGCGATAAATTCTCGGCGTAAAAAACAAGGAAGGACGGACGGAATTATATGTTTACGTCCCCCCGTTTTTTTGCGCTGAAAGCTCGTGAAGTATTGCCGTAAAAAGTGAGGAATTTAATCTACGGGCTGTTTCAATTTGTGCTTTATTTTTTAAACTATCTCTACTTTGGCGGAGTTCGCTCGATTTTCCATATTTAACTGTTTTATGCAGTAAATAACAAGTTCAAGGTCCAAAATAATTCATTCCGCAGTAATATATGAGTTTAGGCTAAAGATGCAATTAATGTCAGGGTGTAAAATGTCTGGCCTTAGAGGAATTTTTGGAGATTTATGTTTATTACGCAAATAAATCTTGGTGCATTCAATCCCAACTCTCAATAATAGCAATTAAAATCACTCTTGTGTATGCTATTAAGACGCCTACTCGAATTTGAACCCAGAATACCCTTATCTACTTTACTCAATTATGTTTTTCATCCATCCATATTCTCCATATCAGAGAAGTGAAAGGAAGTTATACTTATAAAATACTTAACTAAAATCAAGATTTTCCAAACAAAATTATTTCAAACAGGTTTTCTAAATAATTACTCTTTTTTAAGTGAAGATTTCAAACTGTGTGATTTATTGCTGACGACATGAAAGTTTTGAAAACACAAAAAAATAATTTTATAACAATCAAATTCTCAATTTAACGTTTACTTTGAATTGTTTCGATTAAATATTAAAACTAAAACTGCGGTGTTTATAGTACCTCTCAAGTACATTTCAGCTATAATGTTTCTTCTGATTTAAAAATTGCTTTAAGTTTCACCAAGCTCCAGCCGTACAACTTTACAAGAACTCTAAAAGAAAAATCTATTTTATTCTTCAGAATTGCAGGAGTGCACGTGAAGTGGGGCCAGAATATGACACAAACAGTCCAGCTGCTTTTGGTGCGACTCTTGCAAGTCGAAAGAAAAGAAAAACAGCGGGAGTGAAATGGGCAAGGACAAAAAAAAAACAGGAGATCGGATTTCAGTAGTTGCGCTTTTTATTGCCTGCAATTACTGAACAAAAAAAAGTATTCTGAATTAATAAAATATTAGAAGTGACTTGCGGAAATAATAAAGGTATTATTTAATAGGTGATTTAATAGGTAATATTATCTGTAAATAAAAATTGTCAATATTTGAGTCTGCCTTTATTTCATATTCTTTGTCCAATAAAAACTGAAGGGAAATGAATAAATACTAAACCTGTAGTAGTTGTATTATTGTATGTGTAATAAATAATATGTTATATTATTTGTATTATGTAGTTTTCGATGCATATTCGTAACGTGGCATTTCCTATATATAATAATAAATATGGAACTGCACATTTTATGTCTCTGCTTTAAATTTGAATAGTTTTAAAAGCGTATAAAACCTTATCGAATAAACCTTGAACGATAGAATCTATTCGTTAACCAATAAATGTCGAGGATTCACTGTAAATGTGAATATCTAACTTTGTACAGATTTTCTTCACGTTTCCTTCACGTATTCCATTTATCCTCAACTAGCTTACTAAAATTAGATCACATTTCATAAAAATAATCATTATACAATTAAAGTCGCAATCCATCTCAACAAATTGGACCTATTTCATCCTGAAATTAGCTTGAAATAAACATAAACGAACTTCTAAAAGTAGGATGACTACCCATAGAACCATTCATTTCCCGAAAGCGGATAAGAAAGTAGCGTCTCCGGAAGGAATACAAAGTGGAGGTTGCATAAAAAGCTCCGCGATTAAGATGTGCAGGCGAAGCTATATTCGTCCGAATTCCGCAAGGATCGGAGAAAGATCGAGACCGCCAGGATGGCCACGGCCAGGGGCGCGAGAGACCGAAGGAAGAGGAGCGGCGCGAAGCAGACACGTGGAGACAGAGTGACGCCCAGAGCTTCGAACCGTCGTCGCGACGCCGGCCTTGAACCTCCGTTCCTCGGCAGCCGACGATTTTTCCAACCCCCGCTTGCCGCCGCCGCCACCGGGGGGCGAGGAAGGCCACGGTCAGCGGACGCAGGACGCGAACCTCGCGCCCCGAACCGATCGATTATCGATTGACTGGCTCGTTCGACGTGCCGAACGAGCTCGCTTCTATGCACGGAGCTGAATTTCCATGCACGACTCGCGAGATCGGATGCGACGGTGGGAAGTGAAACGTGTTCCTCCGGAGATCAATTCGAGCCTTTGACGCTGATTGATGGCGGGCGTAGATCAAAGACCCTATCAAGCTATCGGGATGGATATTTTTAGGGTAGCGTTCTGCACGCGTAATTTGGCTGATTTGCTTAAAAATGGAAAATATCTGAGTAGGTCACAGATCAGTTCCTCGGGTTTTATTCAAGTTTTGAAATGTTTTAGTGAATTCTAAATGTTTTAGGAATCGCAAGGTCTACATTTTTCGAAGTAAATTTAAAATAAAAACCAAGCGCGTAAGACACCAATTTTAGACTTTGCACAATTTTATTAAATTTTAAACAAACCAAACAAATTCCATTTTACGTGTAATAAAAACGTTTTAGAATTAATTTGAAATTACAAGCCTCTTAGGATGTTTATCGACAAGCACAATTTAAGAAAGTAGTAGAATAGAGAAAGGAAAAAGGCCAGACGGAAAGGAAGAGAGAACATGATGGACACATCGATCGGAGGTGAGAAGTCATAGAGAGAAAGGTCGGACCGATATTTTAAGAGAATCTTCTATCTTATTTACGTAAGGTTCCTTGGCGCATTGCCTTGGCGTGACTCGCTTTGAAATGTGACGGTTGAATGCTTTATTTGAGAAATACATATTTTGATTTTTTTACCTTTTTTCATATTCCATTCTAGTCGATTCATCTCTTACTCTTTTTATTTCGTAGAGATACGAATGAATAAGTAATTTCTGAAATAAATTGTGTATTCTATTTGTGGATAAACGGTTTCTGTCTGCCACAAAACAATTTCATGTTATTATCCTTTCAAATTTAAAGGCTTAATTGAATTTTGATGAAATTACCTTCTCTGTGCACGAGAATTTATTATGCAATACTGAAACCATCCTAATTTATTATCTGTAATAGAAAACTCTTGCGCAAGATTTTGTCAAGAAAGATTTTATTTAATTTCATTTCGAGATACAACTCTTATAATAAACGATTATGTCAATGAAAAATTTCAAGATTTTTAAAAATAGTTTTTTTAATTCACTGCGCGGAACGAGTTTTCAAACAAGCGATCTTTTTAGTATGCATTCGATAAAACTTAAATTCTAAAATAAAACTGTTTACGTACACTGAAACGAGCACATGTATGTTTTAAACTTAATTTAAAATTTCTTTTTAGCTAATTCAACTTAAAAGAACTTTAAACAAGTTCAGTGTGTATAAAACTGCAATGAAAACAAAAGTTTGCAAAAGATTAAATTTACAGTAAGCTGACGCGACTTTCCAAGTTTTGTATATTCACGGCTAATTAAATAAATTTTTTCAACTATTTTTATAAAATTAAGATGACTCCTCGCCGTGCATTTAAAAAAAAAGTCAACAAAAGACCAAACTGCAGAAAGTAATTTAAAATTACTTTGATACACGAATTCGAGAAAAGAGATGAAATGTAAAAAGAAAAGGATACAACGCTCGATAGAAAGAGTACAAGATTGAGGAAATTGCGAGCTCTGCACAAAAGCATCGGTCGGATTTTATAATCCCGTATGGTCGCGGTACAGTTTGCGTGTCTTATCAGCCGCCGCCGGCAACATGCACCGATGCAATTGAGAATTTCAATTTCCCAAATCTCAAATAAAGACAAGGATGAACGAACACGAATGCAGGATTAAAGAACGAAATGGAAAGTGAAAAAGTGAATTAAATAGAGAGATAAAAAAAGAATAAAAGTTAAAGATAGGTAGGTAAAAGATCGAATCGAATGAGGATGAACTAGAGTAACGAACAAATTTTTTTTAGACACTTTATTTTTAGACAAGCTATTTTTAAGAAATATAATAATAAATTATACAACTAATTAGATTTTATCGATATGATAAGAGGTTCCATCCTTGTTTTACTTTTTAACAAAAAACGGTATCAATGCTTAATTTATCTTTGGGCGACACCTAAAAGGACCAATTATGCAGAGTATTTCGGAATTCTAACTTTAAAAGTTGAATCAGTCGGCACCGAATTTAAAATCCATCAATTATTATACAGGAAAGCCTTTCGTCCCCTGCGGAAAAAATGACATCTCAACGTCTTTTTACGTCAGCCGATGTCTCTTGCAGACCCTCGCATTCGCGGAAATCAATTTAAATCTAATTTTACGAGCAGTCAAAGTTATAGTCCACTTTATTGGACAATGACTGAAAGGCTTAACTCAATAACGGGCCTTCAATTAACGGCAGCGGCAGGGGCGTCAATAATAAATCACGCTTGCCCGGCGCTAAAATTTCTCTCCCAAACTGCAAGAGAGCAAAGTCCAGGGGAAAGAGGACGTCAGAAAGGAGCAAGCAGCGCAAAACTACTTAGACAAACAGACAGTAGCGGCGATAAAAGCGGGGAAAGAGAGATAGAGAGGGGGAGATCGGGTGGGCGAGCATACGTGCAAACAGTTGGCAATCTGCCCGTTGCATTGACCTTGCACTTGTACGTAAGAGCGAAAAGAGAGAGAGAGAGAGGGAGAGCTGTCGCTCTATTGGCGAGCGTATTCCAGGGTCACGGTCACTCTCCCGGTCGGCGTCGGCTGTCGGGTTAGTGTGCTCTCCGCTCTGCACGTATCTCAAGCGCGCGCGTGTGCGCGACGCCCCGACCGTAAAACTGCCGCATGCAACACGTTCTGCTTAACGCGCGATAAATCAGGGATAGTCATTTTCCTCCCTCTTCGAGCACCCCCGTCCACCGCTCGTTGTTCGCGAGCCCGCGAGTCTGCAATTTTAAAGAGAGAGCGCTGTAACGCGACTCTTTCGCCGAGCTGATGCTCGCCAGGCGTTACGGGCTGTGCACGCGTTTCTTTCGAGCTTGACCCGTGCAATTTTTACGATGCTAATTAAGCCGACCGAGTCGCCGGGCTTTTGGGCCATTTTATTTTTTTGGATGACTCTTTTACGATTTTGGACGGTGACGCTCGTATTTTTTAAGTGTCGACATGAAATTTGCTTGATGCGGACTGATACGTACTTTTACATAATTGTACGGGTTCAAATTATTGTAGGTATACGACGAATTTTGTAATATATTTTCATTATTATTGAATAACTTTTAGTGAAATTAAAATTTATTGAAAATTCTTTATCAAAATTTACTTAATAAGTGTGCACGTGCCTTCGTTTTATTTAATGTTTTATGTTATTTTTAAATATTCATAAGCAATTTATAGATGTCAAATAATCGATATTGAAATGCTCAAGGGTCAAAGCAACGTAAATAATTTTAGTAATAAAAAAACGTATTAAATAAAGTGTTGTAAAGTAAAAAAACAAATTATTATTAGGATAGTTTCTTTACAATTAAAACGTATGTATTTCTGAAAAATTTTGATAAACTTCTTCAAATTATTTAAAAATACGTGGACTTTTAAAGTAAACGTATTTTTGCATGAAAATAAAATTTAAAAGACAAATTTGTTCAGTAACTTTTTTTCAAATTTTTCGTTTATCAGTCGTGGGTGACGGATACATCAAATCAAATCTTTATATTTATATTTACATCTTTGAAGTTTAGTTAGAAATTGACTTTTGTGATTGACAGGTTTTCGATTTTAGAGGTATTATTGATTGAATTCCAAGAGAAAAACAGCCCTGGGAAACACTAGCTCGAGGGAGAAAAAAGGTTTCTCTAGACACGCCTACGAAAGAAATCATCTGATTCAACATCATGCGTGCACAGCTCTATTTGTCAGCTTGAATGCTGAATGGCGTATTGAAGAAGCTCAATTTATTCATGAAAGAATCAAATGACCGAGTACAAGGCGTTTCGAGGGAATATTATTATTTTTCCTTAACGGGTAGATTTTGTATCAAAATTGTTTCATAAGTAAATTATTTACTGAATAAAATATTTATTAATCTTTTACTTTTTTAATGAAAATGGTGTACAATTATAAAATTTTGGCACATTTGAAGATTTATTTTTATATGTAAGATAAAGCAAATTACGTAAAAAATAATTCTAAAATATAATCTGTTACTTACAAAAGAAATTGATGAGACTCGTCTTCACTGCTGTGGGGTTAAATCTTCTGAAATAAAAAAAAATCAATATTTTAGTTCCTAGGGGCAATAAAAATTCGAATGTTATTAAATATTGAAAAAGTAACAAGCTCTCATCTCCACAAAATTGGTACAATTATTATAAACGCAGTAGTTACTAAATATCGACATTTCCTATTGCATATATGCAATCGACGCGAAAGAATTAATTCAGTTCTTATCCTTTTTCGAACGAGATTACGTCTAATATATTAACAATGAAACTATACGCTGCATTCGTTTACTTGTTAGTGAATAATCGTTATTGTAACAGTAATGCCAACTCTTTTTACACAATTCCTTTGAAACAAGAAAATTTTATTCAACTGTGTAACTCTAATATTGATCCTTACGATGTTGATCCAGTCATTACTTGTTTTCAAAAAATTTTAATAGAAACAACTTATTTGTATACACCTGTAAACGTTATAGTCGTTGATGGAAGTGCAGTAGTGAACTATATATTGGAATTTATGTATAAACGTCGGGCATTCAAAATTTTGTCACACAATTATACCTTACAAGATTCAAAGAATTTCTATTTAATTTTTGCAAATCGTTTAAACAAATTACAAGAAATGTTCAGCAAAGATCACAACATTTATTCGCATTACACGATTGTAACTAATATAACTGAAAAAGAAGTTGAAAACTTAGCCACTTATTTGTGGAACAAAAATTATGCTCGTGTAATGTTTATTATAAAAATTAACATCAACGAAGCCGCAATTTATTTTTACGGCCTAAAAAGTAAACTTGAAGGAAACTTCTCTTATCAGCTCGTCTCTCACTGCTTTGCAAATTCAACTCACAATATAAGAAAAACAGATCCCATTTATCAATCTATTTGTCCAAATAGAGGTTGTATACTTAGAGAAATGCGAGTTTCTGATGACATACTTCTGCCAAAATACGTTTTTGATCCATCTTTTTACATCTCTCGTGGATCAAGAGTCATCGATATATTCATAGAAAAGTACAACATCACCAAAGTCTTTTTTGAAGATTCAAACTACTCGTGGGAAAAAGCTGCGGAATATCTTCGTAAAGACAAAGTAGATATATTTCATGGACTTACTTCTCCTGCACCACATGAAATAGTTAACCTAGACTTCACTCCCGTCCACAGGTAAGTATCGATAATATTATTTAATAAATACATGAGAGATTTTTTCGACTTTTATACACGGCTTATTTACAGATATTCATCGTATTACTTTGTGGGTATGTTGCATTTAAAACCGAAAAACCGAAGTTTTCTTACTCCTTTTCAATGGTCTATTTGGTTAGCATTGGGTTTATCAATATTTTCTTATTATTTTATTGTTCAATTAATAAATAAATTTAATGCGAACGAAAAATTAAATTTTTTGGATGTATTGGCAATAGTATTACAATATGCAATAAAGAAATATCCATTAAAAGATGGTCTCAGGGTTCTTATTAGTATATGGATGTTTTCTAGTTTTATTATTGCTTGTTCGTATAATAATGTTTTTAAAACTTCTTTGTTACGTCAAGATGTAAAGAAAGTAATGAATCTATCGGAATTAGTACAAAATAAATCTGTTCGATTTGGTGGATTGAAGCTTTTTCGAGACCTTTTTGATAATCAATTAGATACTGTTTCTAATAGCATTTATAACAGGTAAATTAATAAATATATTTCTAATTAAACTTTATAACGTATACTAAAGTGAACGTATTTTAGATATGAGATTTTGGTTGCTGAAGACGTATTTAATGCTCTGATAGAAAAAGATGTATTTGTGGCGTGCTCGCATATTTCATTTTCGCGGATCATTAATGGAACTATGTTCAATGCAAGTTTTCCTAGAATTTATGCACTGAAAGAAGAAATAAATAAAATGTATATTCAACTTTATTTAAAAAAAGGACATCCTTATTTAGCTCCATTAACTGATCTAGTGCTACGCGTGCAACAATACGGCATTATTCGTCTAATAAATTTGGAAGAAGATGCTATAGTGGATCCGTACACTTATGAAAGTGAGTTTATAAGATTATCCGATTTGTTTTTTACTTTAGAGTTTATAAGCGTTGGAATGATATTCGCTATTGCTTGTTTTTGTGTGGAAATCTTAAATAAGAAAGTTTAGTTTCTTAGCATAAATTCGAAATACTTAATGCTCTCACAAAAGAAGAACATGAAGTTTCAGCTCAAATTCATCGAATGAAATCGATATAGCTTTTGTCAGTCATTAATAGTAACCCAGTTTATGAATGTTTAGATCCACAATGCTAAAGTTTACCTGAACTTTGATGTGAAGTAATTTATTGCTGAGAAATCACGTCAAATTTCTATTAGAATAATGAACCCTGCTATACGATGAGTTATTAGAATCTGTTCTTATAAGTTTTATTGATTGCAAAAATTCAATAATTTTCTACTTCGCTTAATAAAAATTTACCTTTGTGTATAAATAACAAATTGTTTCGTAATAGTGATAAAGTATTATTGTATTTACCTAAAAAGATGTATAATGTATACTAATCCTGTTTTTAATAAAGATATTCAGGTTGTTAACAAATTTTACAAATTCTACCCGCAGAAGATTTTATCATATCGCGTCTCCTAACCTTGAGAGTAAACGAAGCGTTTCAAAAATGTATATGTCTGCATTTCCATGTTCAGTTATTTATACACCATTGATTTAAAAAAAATGTATGTTGTTAGACCAGCTAGAATTTAGTTCAAGGCATTTTCTTTTCATGATCATCGTGTCACAAACGTATGGTAAGTATAGTGATGATGCATATTCAAAATTTTATTTTAATTCTTTTACGTGCCATTCTCGTACAATTTGCTACATATATTTTTACTATAAAGGACTTTTAACCATTTTGTAAAATAACTGTAAAGGAAACAGGCATCAGTTTACAGTATATGCAAAATTCATCTAAATGATTCTCGAACGATCCACGAGGACGAGAAACTCGCTCTCTGGAATAGCAGACATTAATGTTAATGTTGTATACGGAAGTACAAGCGCAAATTTGTGCGCCGAACAAATTTCCTTGCTTTGGGGCGTATCAAAGGTGCGGCGACGGCACACGTTTCTCGCCTTGGGACTGTTGACATCTTTTTTTTATGAGGCTTATTGGGGCAACTTGTCAACAAGATTTCCCATTTATTTTCGACCGTACATGCATTCTTTACCTATTTATACGTTTGTACGTGTTAAAATAGCGGCAAAGGAAATCCGATGTTTGCAGAAATAGGGGTCTATTTTTGTATTATGACTTATAATCTTATTTTACTAGATGCATAAACTGTAACGAAAGTAAGCATACACTTCTAATAATGTAAGGATCTTCCTACGTACAGATGAAACGTTTTAATTACAAGTAAGATTCAAAAGAATATTTCTTCACATTTTCTTTATTAATTTCAACTTTCTGCGGCAAGTTTCTGCAAAAACCTCGCTTTTGGAAAATTGAACCGCGGCGCGCATTGATTGCCTCATTATTAGCCGTAATCCAGCATTGCAAAGCCTGTCGGACACTCTCAGGCAGGAGCTCGAGAGTAGCAAAACACGAAAAGCTGACAAGAGACAGTCACCGGGTGTATCTCAGGATCGATATTCCTGTAATCGAACCGATCGGCGCCGAGCGGCTTTCTAATTGCGATGCGCGCCGTTGTGGCGGCAGCCTCTCTCTCTCCAGTGGGCCTCGCGTGCTAAGCTCGATTTTCAGTGCTTCCCAGGCCTAATTGGAAAGGTACACACACCTATGCGCGCCTGCACGAATACACACGCGGAGGTCGCGCCAATTCAATTAGGCGAGGCGTTCGTTGGCCCACGAAGAGTCCACGATTATTCAATAATAGTTATGACTAGATGACGGAAGACGTGGGTGGGCTACTTTTGACTCGGCTTGGCGAGCTGACTGTTTCTTCTCAAAATATTGATTTAGGAGGAAAAAAATTCATTATGTACTTGCGAAAGAAATACAGAGCTTCTGGTGGACAGGGGGTTTATTAAAGATCTGACGGTATATCATTCGGGGTTAAATAAACGGTTGGAGAATTTTACTTTGAAATTTAACGTCGCTTAAGAGGAGATAAGAGCTTTTTTACTGTTACTTTTAGTTTACTTTGAATTCACATAGATGATTTGAAACTAATTGATAGTGAGCTTGTGTTCAAATATGAAAGATTAATTAATGGATGATAAATATAAGCGTTTGATAATTGGAAATTTCAGTTTATGGACACTAAAAAGTTGATCTCTGTAATAGTACAATTTATAAAATTTTATTTGAATGTAAATTTTAAATTTAATTCAAACTAATACTTTTAATCTACAAATATAAATATATTTTGTTAAACAAAAAACAAGTTACTAAATATGGTTTGATAGAAAAGCTTTAGTCGTAAATAAAAATTTTTTTATAATAAGCAATAAATCAAATACTAATACACTTAAACTGTTTTAATGTTCTGTCTCAGATATGTTTTTCAAAAACAACAATAAAATTATTCTTTCTGCACGACAACAGCGGAATACAAATTTCCGCAAAAAATATGAAACCCTTTATACAGGCTTTTTACTGAGCTTCAAAGAGCTAATCGCCGAAGACGCCAGCCAGAGCTTTTTTTCTCGAGCGTCGAGAGCGGAGGACTTTTAAGAGTCGCCGGAGCAAAGACCTACTACAGACTTCGGCCTCTAGAACGCGGCGAATCGATCGGGCGAATCCCCTTCAGCGATAAATGCGGCATGCGAGGTTATCGACCAGCTTTGCGAATACAAATGAATAGCGATTATACCGTGGAATTCACGGGTTCGGGCATTATTTTCGCCAATTTGCTGTCAGGTTGATGGGGGAAATTGGGGTCGTTGAGCTCAGGAGCTCATGCGGGTCATTACGTCTGGAGACAGGTGGAATCAGTCAAATTAGCGGGGGTATTGTCCTAAGATCCACACTGCTAAACAATGGGATGTAATGAAGCAGGACAATTGTGATATTTTTGGAAGATTGAACTTAATATTAAATTGTTAAGGACGTTTGTCTTCGTGCCCTATTTAGTAAAGTAGGAAAAGTCACTCAAAGACATTTAGTAAGTAAATACCGAAACTGATTTAAAGATTTTCGGATGATGACAAAAAGCAAATATTTCATTCTATATAGACTGGTCTTTTTAGATGGCTCCAACAATCCGGTGGGGCTTGCTATAACGTAAAACCAGAAGAGTCAACGTAATAGAAAGTAAAAGAGAATATTGGCTCTTGGTCGTATTTTGGGATATTTACAGTTCGTGATTTTCTGCGACAAATCTAACGTAAGACTGGATGGCACTTGATTCTTGACGAGGAAGAAGAATGGAGAGAATAATATTATATATGTTATTATAACGAATATATTATATATTATAAAATATTATATTATAAATATATTATATTCGTTATAATATATTATATATGATAATTTAAACGAAAGATTACTTCTTTCTTTTTTTTATATAAAGATCGTTTTTTTATTCTTTTTCTAATAAAAAAAGAATTCAAGAAAAAAGAATTTTAAATTCAATATATTTATTATGAATTTAAAAAATCTTAAGAATTCATTATGAAGTAAATTTGTTTCTCATTCATGCTCCAACAGAATAAAGCGAGGTTACTGGGGAGTAAGATTCTTTGAACGACTGAACGTAATTGATTAGAAGCATATGCACTATTTTAATTGATCTTTCTTCATAATTAATGCTGTTTTCTACAAAAAATATTTACATGAGAAGATTCATTTACTCTAAGACAATATGGAAAGGTCTCGTCAAAATGTTTAATATTATTCTATAATACCTTTTATCAATTAGGTCAAAGTCATTCTCCTGCTTCGTTTACCTCATTATATTTAATTAATACACACCAATGTAATTAATTCCAAAAGCAATATACAGTCTTTTAAAATTCGATCATCTTTATCATTTGTATAATTGCTCTGCCCTATTTACGGAGCCGTTTTTCACTTCCGAAGACTAAACTTACATTAAATTTCCATTTTATTACTACAACGGAATGAATAATAAAACCATTATTTGATTCGGCTGTACATAATCGAAAAATATAGCACCACGAATATCACGAACCAGCCATAAAATCAAAGTGCTTTTGAAATTTGGCAACTTGTAATTGAGCGGCGTAATGCACACCAGTCACGTGCCTTCGTTTAATTACTAACAAAATAAACGTAACACCCAAAATATAAGACAAATATATCTGCAGTTCAATCCTCCTTTTTGCAGCGTTAACAAAGTATAGTAATCTGATATCTTTGGAAAACAAAAAAAAGAACAATATATTTCGAAGAAACTCCTAACCTTCATGTTTTTTCATCTTCGACTGGCGCTCCAGAATACCCCTTTGTATCCGAACTTCTAACGCGACGAGACTCAGACATCCAGCAGTACTCTTTTGAGATAGTATTGCTTTTACGTGTTCTACTTTTGTTGCTTGTGCCAGCAAATAGAAAAATTGTAAAGCGCTATTTTTTTTGTAATAAGTTTATTTTATAGCTTTATCTAAAGTGGTTTTTTTGATAGCCTTTACAGAAAAGTTCATTTGGAAATGTTAGTCTTCAAAATTTTTCTGCATATTACAGTTCTCTTATTGTACAAATCTCGAAATAATAAAATGAGAAGAATTCTTAAAAAAAATTAAGATCTTAGCTTCTTGAAGTCTATCAAATCTCGATTGATTTTTTCTAAATATAGACAATCAATTAAGTACCTCTCCATAAATCAAAAGTAACCGCCGCTTCTTGAAAGTAAAAAAGCTACTAAAACAGTTCGACGACTAAATGCCTACCGTGTCTCGGCAGCCGAGCACAAACACTGCACGCGAAGAGGCCGTTTGACCGTCGAACTTAAGAGTGGATCTAGCTGGAGGAGCATCGAGTGTCGGCCATCGAACGGAGAATGAAAAGCCACAAAGACGAGCGGCTGGCATTAGCGTGTCTAATCGAACGTAAGTCGGGATTTGCTCAAGACGGCTCGTCGTATTTACGGTTATGCTCTCTTTCGAGCTTGTTTCGTCTTCTGCCTTTTGGCTTCTTTCTTTTTATGCTCTTCTTCTGGTTTAGTAGCTTTAACGACTGTCTGGAGAGTACTTGGGGGCCAACGCGCTAAATTTATCGGCTTCTCTAGGGTCGAGTACATTGATATTTTCGTTGAATTGAATAATGCAGACAGGTTTTATGTGTTCCACGTCTTCCTGTAAGTAGCTTTTTAAGTTCTCTAATTAAAATATATTTAGATTCTTCGAGTGTGTTCATAAGAAGGTTTACGGTTGAATAATAAAACAGAATTTTCAAAAGTGATACTTACTTGCGTTACTCGAAATTATATTATATACTTATATATATGCTTTTAATTAGCAAAAGGAAAAAATATTGTTAAAGTTTTTGTCTTACTACACCACAATACCTTCTTTTATGATTTTTATCTGCAAAAATATTAATGCAAAAATCTTGTAACTCTATATCTCTATAAAAAAATTAACTTTGAACCAAAGTAAAAAGTTAGGCGAGTTTGATGTATTCCATATTAACAATGATGTCAATTACATAGTAAAAATATATCAAAAATATGTTAGATAATAATCTTACAACGAAATCACAGGTTAAAAAAGTAATGAAATCAAAGTAAAACAGTCAAGTTTTCCATTCACAAATATTTTAATAACCAAAATTACAACTTATATCCAAAATGACCTATTCCACATTCATGCATGTCAATCACATACTTTACTTAACTATTTTACACT
>UCOL01001285.1:0-39486 GCA_900474335.1 Ormyrus nitidulus
GCTATAGATTTCTCCGGAGTACTCTAGATTACTTGAGATTTCCAAAGATTACCCGAGATTACCGTTTCGATTCCTAAGATTATTTTTGGGATTTCTCGAGTGCGTAGCCCCTCGGTTTTTCTTGCTAATTCATTGCTTTGGATGCCATTATTGATTATTTATTGCAAAAGAAGACAACTATTTTCATCGTGTTATTTATGCATACATACATTTAAGTTTCAAACGTCGCCGCATTTTAACCAACGAGGTTGCACGACGGAAGTTGAGAATATCGCCCCGGAGTTTCCGTTTCTGCATGCTAAACGAGAATTACCGACCACGGTCAAAATATGAATAGGTAGATTCCTAACTTCCCTAGAAAAAGTGAGACAAATGCATCTTGAGCTGCTGCCTCTAGCGGCAAATTTATATTTTGTATTTTTACATTTTATTTTATTTCTTTTAATTTTATTTATGATATTTTTTTGTATAAATTTATAATAATGTATACTTCCTACGTTACTTCGGTCTCGTTCTTCCTGAATTTGGCTGCAAGATCTCTCAAATACTCGAATCGTCTAACAATTCACTGTTCCGAATTTCGCCACAAGAGGTAGCAGCTTATGATGCGTTTAAGTTGCCTCACTTTTTCCAGGGGCGTTAGCGGCGTAGGTCGCATTTTGGTTTTATGTCTTACACTGTGCCGCCATTACGAGTCGGCGGAAACTCTGCGGCAGACATACGTAAAGAGGAAGAGACGCTTCGCATTTTTCACAGACCTGAGTAAAGATAAATCGAAGTTTCGCTGCTAGCTCTGTCGAACGAAGTTTTGCCTTAACAAAGAAGGCATCTTCGAGAAATATAGCGAAATCATCGCATGATGGACGATTCCAAGGTAATTATCATTTTAAATGCAAATAAAGACAATTCGAATGGCTGACCGGAGTGAGCGTGCACGCGTACTTCGCGATCTTCTGCTGATGGGATAGGAATATTTTTTTGTCCGTATCGTTTTTCTATCTGAAACACATTTTGATGAGGACAGTAATTAGACTTGATTTATCTGAATTTTTTTTTTCATTCGGTCTTGTGCTGAAAACCCGGATTAAGATGAAACTATTCAAATAACTCGGATTTGCAATTGTTTGCGTCTAGAAATTTCGTGAATTTCGTAAAAAAAAAATTCAAATACTTCGTTGGGTTTAAATTTAAGCTACAAAGAGTACCTTTTTTTTACATTCGAATTTAAAAGTACAGGAAATTTTTAAATTATTTTATTATCAGTGATGAAAATTAATATACAAATATAAAAGAAAATAGTTTTGTAATTTCATTTCAAATCATTTTCAAATTCATTAAAATGAAAGATAATTGTACTTGATGTCATGTATAAATATACAATAATTGGTATCTAGGTGAAGAGTTTATTTTTGTCTTTGTTTTTGATAACTATATTTAAAATTTCCATAATACTCATTTGCTAAAGTTTTGAAGCAACGATTTTTAATTAAAAAATCATTTTTTTTAATATTGTCAATTGTTTTACCTGTAAATCTGATTCTTTTAATTTTTGCAATGAATTAGGTTAAGTTCTAAAAAAAAAAAATTTGAATTATATATATCGTTTTATAAGCAAATTTAATTCTTTTTAAACAATAATTTTTAATAATACTAATACAAAAATTATAAATATTTGTTTCTTAAATTTGAAAAGACAAATGTAAACTACATTTTCATAAATTTTAATAAAATAAAATTAATTCACTTATGTATAATAATAAAATAGCAAATTAAACCTTATTTTCATTGTTTAAAAATATTAATAAAATGATGATTTTTCATCACAGGCTAATCATTAATTTGATCAAGATAACAAGACATTTTTGGGTCATTGGTAATTCATCGATGTTTAATATTTGTTTCTTTTTCTGTGTAACTTACTAAGTTTTAAATTTAAATTAAAAAATTTCCTGTGTGTTAGTAACTAGTCTGTAATTATAAAGATACAAAAATAAAACTAAAGTTAAAAGTTTTTCTTGATAATAATTCTTTGACAAAAAAAAACTAATTTTTAAAGAGCCTATTCTTGTTTTTATTTAAATTTAAATTTTGTTTGAAAAAAATATATATTAAATTTATATAAAGCATGATAACATTGCATGGTGTTATATTACAAATTCGATTTTCTTGTACTTTTGCAAGCATGCTTTGCTACCTTACACACAGAAGCGAAGCACAAGCCGTAGTCCAAGCCCAAGACGTTCAAGAGACGACGATATGCAAGATTCACGGTCTCACTCAAAATCCAGTAAATATCGAGAACACAAAGAACATCGAGTAATGAAGTACTCTAGATCACGCAGTCACTCAATGAGTCGTAGCCGTAAGTCATATCGCAGTTCAAAATATGAAAGTCGAAGAGGTGGCAGTAGAAGTCGTAGTAGATCACCGTACAGGGGCAGAATGTCACGCAGCAGGTCCAGATCCTATTCAAGGTCTCGATATTCAAGGGATAGAAATTTATACAGATCATATTCAAGAAGTCCAATGTCTTCAAGAAGACGGCATGTTGGAAACAGAGACAACCCTTGTCCAGGTCGATGTTTAGGAGTATTTGGTTTATCCATATGTACAACTGAAGAGCAACTAAATCGTATTTTTTCTAAATATGGACCAGTTGAACGAGTTGTCGTAGTTATTGATGCAAAGGTAAAATTATTATAATTATCATAATCTAAAATAATGTAAAAATGTTTATATTTTTTATTTATTTCAGTTAAATGTAATGTTTGAAAAATTTATTAGGAAACAAATTGTTTTAAATATTTTCATCAAATTTTTATCATTAAAAGTAGTTGCTAAAGAATTCCTTGATTGTTCCCCTTATAATTGATTATTTATCTTACTGAAAAACTAATTAAAATTGTTTTATATTTACTTATTTGGGGAAATATAAATGCAGCCCTAGAAATAGAACAGTCGTAATTGAAGTATAAGCGATTTGTTAAAGGCCTTGGGCTACAAATAAAAAAATAAAACAACATAATATTCTAAATTAAATTAAAATATAAATGTGGTTGTTAATAATTAAAATAACATAAAATTATTCTTTTTAGACGAAACGACCAAAAGGTTTTTCATTTGTATATTTTGAATCACTGGAAGATGCTAAAGCAGCTAAAGAACACTGCAGTGGAATGGAAATTGATGGTCGAAAAATTCGAGTAGATTACTCTATTACAGAACGCGCCCATACTCCAACACCAGGAATTTATATTGGCAAACCAACACGTGTATATGACAGCCGAGGTGGCGGCGGTGGTGGCGGCGGTGGTGGTGGTGGTGGCGGCGGCGGTGGTGGTGGTTGGGGAGATGGACCTAGAAGGAGGGAGTAAGTAACACAATATTACATTTCGATACTAATGTGAAAGAGATGATTTTCGCCCGAGTGTGAGTTTGTTGCTCGAGCGAAGCGAGGGTAGCAATCATTCGAGTCGAGAATCATTTTTTGCACGTGTATCGAACAATATTTTTCAATAGTCCGAACGTGAAGGTCAATTTTTCGCACGAAAGCGTGCACAAAAGTGGTGCTTTCCGCACAGAGTATCGAAAAATTTTTTAAATTATTTTTATTTTTTATATCTATTTCAAAACAAAAATATTTATTCAATATATTTTTCTTTTAGTTACAACAGAGGAGGAGGAGGAGGAGGAGGTGGAGGCTACCATCAACGTTCTCCAAGTCCTTACTATTCAAACAGACGGCGCTCACGCTATGAAAGGTCCAGATCACGCTCCTATTCACCACGTAAGTCAGATCGTTACACGCATAGCGACTCTATGTACAATTCAGGCAGTGTACATCGACATGGGCCGGCATGGATGTAAAGGAGAAAAGTGACGTGTTTTATTCATTTTCTGATATAATTAAATTCTCTAAATTTGGAGAAAATATATAAATTTTGAACAATGTCGCTTCTTAGAAACTTTTTTTTTTTAAAGCATATGTATTTCTGTGTAATTCAATGTATATTATCAGGCTGGAACCTATTTTTGTAAACTGCCTATTACGATTTTAGTTTTTTTGTTTTTTTTGTTTTTAATGCTTTAGAAAGAAAGAAGAGGCGAATGTGAATGAATGAAAAGAGCACATTTTAGAAAGAAAGTGAGAGAAAATGATATTTGTATGAATGTAGTGAGAGAAAGAGGAAAAAAGAAATTGAAAGAGTGTTAGCATCAAAAGGAAAATACCATCAATAAAAGCGTGAGATTTTTAAACGCGAACCCCATAACCTGGATCAAACAAACAATTATTGTTTTCGTTGCTTAATGAATTTCAGGTCGATATTAAGTGAGACGGGTTTGATGCGAGGCCAGGTGTTGGGAGCCATTTGTGTGACATGATCCTTTGACCCAACCTGACCCCATTTTCTTCTATCTATGTACACTCAGGGTCATTAAAATACAAACTTCACATTCTGTCACTATTCTCACCTTCCTATGTAATGCGCTTGATGTTTTACACTACATTGACCTGATAATAATCGATTGATTGATATAATCGAAGTAAATTTCTATTTTTTGCATAAAAATAGAAAGGTTAGAATGGACAAAAAATATCCTTATTTTCACAAGTCAGATTTCCATTTTTATAAAACTCGAGAAATTATTAAATAGTAAGACTAAGGTTAAATTCGGCGGTATTGTAAACACGGCTAATTAATTTTGTAAAAGTTGAAATATAGCTGACCAGTAATGCTTTATTAAGTCTTTTTTTTTATATTAATTATTTGAGCATTTGGTCACACTAGTATTTCAACTCACTTGCGATTGATGGATTCTGTAGCACTTCATTTAAATGTAGGTTTTAACTTGAATATCTTTCTTAGTACCTTAATGATAAAATAAAATAATATCAAAAGTATCAGAAAAGAATTGTAATAGTAACAGTTAAGAATACACGTAAATCAATAGATGTAAGCTCTCTAACATGTTTGTTTGTTTATAAGGTTTTGAATCAAGAGGTATTGGATGATAGAGGGAAGTTTGCAAGTTTCACTCGCTCAGAATGAAAGAAAGAAAGAAAAGTAAGATTTTTGAAAGAAATCTATTGAAGATGAGATTAATGAAGATCTCAACTCTTGAATTATTGAAGATCCTTCCAAAGGTTTTCGCGCGCTTCTAGTACGTGACAAAGAATATGATCAGCTCCAAATACTGAAATGATTCTATACCCGGTCGACAAAGAAATTCAAGTTTCGAAGTCTTTGAAGATCCACAAGCTTCAATATCAAGTCAAGAATGAAAAGAAATGAAATAAGGGGAGTCCCGAACTTTATAGTTCTGCGGTTGGGAATGAAAAATTAACAATGATTGATAAAGTAAAGAACATTATCAAGATTCACCAAAATATTTTCTTTTTTTTATTCTTGTTTAGGTAGGAAGTGAGCCTATGAAGCTCTTTTTAATTTAATACGATCATATTCTTTATCAATCTTATCATTTATAAAAGAACGGTCCTTTTCAACATTGAGTTTTAAATTTAAATTTAATTTAAAAGACAAAAATCATATTAAATGTACCTTAATTTCCGCATCCCTCCACCATTCCAATTACCTCAATTTCCTTATAATCCTAAAATATAAACTTCCAATAATAATGATTTTATGTGGACTATGGCAAGAGCAACCAATCATCTAGATAGCAAACCTGCTGAATTTCTTGATTGTAAACTGTTTTTAGCAAAAGTAATTTGTTTTAAGCAGGTTATTCGAATTTTTTTTTTACCCAAAAAAATTAATATAACAAATATAAGTATTTTGTTTAAAAAAAAAAAAAGGTTATTACTACTAATAACGCAAAAATTGTTTTGAATTTATTTATTTTTTTTATTTGCAAAGAAAATGTTCAACAAGTTATTTTTGTTAAAAATTACGATTTCTAATCTAGAAATTCAACTTAGGTTTCCATCACCTACGCGATATTCTACAAAAATGATATCTATTGAAATCTTTATTTAAAAATTCTCAAGACAGAATCAAGAGCTTGCTGAAATTTGTAAATTGCAAACTTATTTAGTTTGAATTTCATAAATTCATAAAATCAAATATTTATGAAATTTATAAGTTCATTTTTTTAAGTTCATCAATAAAAAGTGTTACGATTGAATTTCTCTTTTTATTATTACGTCCTAAATTTGTACGTTTTTATTTTCATGCGTATTTAAAAAATTACAATAAATTTTTATTTAAAAATCATTGCATATTTTATACAAATAAATTTTGAGAATTTAAGCTTTGTCAGTATAAAAATAAAATTATTTAGAATATTTATATAATATCAGTTCTCTAATTTGTGTAATATTTTGAGTTTTTTTTAATTCTTGAATAAATTAAACAAAAATTTTCCAATTTATTGTACTTTTTTAAAAATTATTTTACGTATTATAAATGTCAATAATTCTTATTTAAAAATCAATCTTTTCTTATGAACTTAAAAAAATAAACACGATTCAAAGAATTAATGAGTATGTTAATAAGTATATAATATTTAATTATTATATATATTATTTTATATTTCGAAAGATTAAAGATAGCGACTGGAGTGACCTCTATGTCTATAAAAACACCCTGTATATTTTGCGATCGATTGGTTTTAGAGGTTATAAAGACCATGTAAGAAAATCAGAATCATTGAATAAAAACATGAAAACACAATAAAATATCAGCTTTTACTTTAGAACCTTTATCTTTCGAGGTGTACTAATTACACTTAAAATGCTGTCTGCAATTGTAAAAGATCATCAACACAAACAAGCTGTAAGAAAAGAAAAGCAAGGTAAATTTTCTGAGATTCATATAGATATTTTTCTCGAGATCACTAATAACCTGTTGTCATATAGAACAAAAACGTAAGGAAGCTGTGCAAGCTGCAAATAATTTGACCCAAGCTTTAGTGGATCACTTGAATGTTGGGTAAGTTATTCATTAGAATACCAAAATTAATATAAAAAATTACTCGACTATTAAAAAAAATGTTGTACTAGGGTGGCCCAAGCATATTTGAATCAAAAGAAACTTGATGCTGAAGCCAAACAGTTGCAAACCAATGCAACAAACTTTTCAAAACAAACGCAGTCATGGCTTCATTTAGTCGAATCTTTTTCTAGTGCTTTGAAGGAAATAGGTGATGTTGAGAATTGGGCAAGAAGTATTGAAGGAGATATGAGAACAATTGCAACTGCTTTAGAATATTCTTATAAAGGTTCATTTCAGTAACTTGTAGTTTTTTAATTTTTTCATTTTTACTCTAAGCCTGTATGTGTTAATTATACAATTTCAGCTTCGCAAGAAACACCAGCTTCAACAACAACATAAATATTTCTATTTCTTTGACGAGCACTTATTGTATATATTGAACTTTAATTAATTTAAGTCACAAATTTAAAATCGTAACAGACATTGTTTATAATATATATATATCGAATTTCATATTGAATTATTTGCATATTCAATTATTAATTTATAATAAAAATATTAATTTTTTATACATTTTCTTAGTACATTTATTTACAATTTCATACAGTCAAGTTTTTCTTATTTAAATTTTATGTTTTCTAATTATTAAAAAATTTGTTACATTTAAGCAATATTTAGAAATTACTATTTTTCACAGGTATACTATTTTGAAATTTTTTAAAATACCTAATACCATTTTATTATAAAAGAATTTTTCAACAAAACATAAAGTAGTTACAAAATTTAAAAAATTGTGGACTTCGTTAGTCTAGATTGATCGACGAGTATTTGCGACTACCTTTTTTCCTCGCCTAGGTTGCAAGATTATTAGATTACCACAAATTGCCTTGGAGAACAACGCGGAAAAAGAAAAATTTTAAACTAAAAAAGAGCTTTTCGCAAATTTCAATACTTGGTTACAAACTGAAGTGCATTCACGGTATATTTAATGTAAAAAAATCACGTTTGTCATTACATGTGCATTATCGAACGGTATACATGTCAAGGCAATTACGTTAATTATCGAGATGAAGCACCAGCGGACACACGCAGCAGCATACATCCCTTTGTGTGATGAATTTATGGGTGAGCGATACACTTCCCTCGACGCTTTACTCGATAAAAACTAACTTTCAATCTCCCTCGTAAAGGTACTTTACCCATTAAGCGCAGCCTTCCTTTCAAACGCGCATGAAACGATAATTTTATTGAGGGATTTTTTTTTTTCAGACGAAAATCGTGATTCTGGAAAACGACGCTAACCATCGTCGCTAACCGAGTGTATAACATCTTTCCACGCGCAGCCAGATCGCAATTTATGGAAATGTATCGCTATATTTAACTTCCGGTGTGGCTTAAAAGCCCGGGGCATTAATGTCCCCGAAAAGTGTCCCCGTCGCGTTCAATTATCGTAAAATTCAAATCAGACGCGAAAATGCCGCACGCGATGTACATACGCAATGACGAAGATGATTCGATGTTCGTGGAACTATATAATCTCGATCGCGTTGCTCCGAAGGCACGCATGCGAAATAAATAAATCGCTCGGAACAACCTTGCACCTTTTGCGTCGCTCGCGGACTTTCGCGGTATTTTGCTAGGTCGTCACGCCGCGAATCAAAGGTTTATCTAAAAGTTTGAGCGTCAAATCGTTAGGAAGAAATGAATATCTTAATTTTAACAAATTTATTCATTTTGACTATCGTTTTTTCACGAATTGGTAATACTTTTTAAATAAAATCCGAAATTTCCCACTGGTCTCTTTAATGATTAGTCAAAATCTGTAATAATTCTACTAAATAATTCTACTACCTTATATATAATTTAATTATTCATTAAAAGTAAACTGTAATAAAGGCCAATAAACTCAAAAGAATCCGCGGGAGAAAATGTTTGTTTAAAGCACGACTCCTCGTGACATTCATTCGAACGGCAAGCCTCTCGCGGGAATGATTATATCCTTCGGAAGTTTCGGTTACGTCCTGTGTTTCTCCAAACGATAATAGGAATCTTCGCCCGGCGACGCACACGTGACCGCTCGTCCCCCGCGTCCCTCGAGAGCAAAGACCCAAAATCTCTCCCTTCAAGATCGAATCTGAATAAGCATTTTCTCCGTCAATTCCAGCCTCCCCCTCGTTCGAAAAAATATTTATCCTGGAATTTCTAATGAATTCCTTGAAAAATTGCGCATTAGATGTACTCGAGGATAACCCGCCGACTCGCCCCCTTGGCAAATAATCGCTTAATTTTCCGTCGCCGCGATTTGTAAAGTCGATGAATAATCGATATAATCTGGCGCACGACATAATATCCAACGAGGTGCCTCTTGTTTTAACGCAAATCTTCGAGTCCTGTGATGAATATGGGCCGTTTACGCAGGTAAGCGGCGGCACTTTTTATTTCGCGATCCGGCCGACGTAGGAGATTTCATTACTGTATCAGAAAGTCGAAAGGCAAACACGTCCCTAATTGAATCTCTCTCTCGCTCACGGACCGGCGTCAATGCAGCGCAAACATTTTACGCTATCGCTTATTTCGCAGCCTTTCTAAAGGATTTATCACGATCAAACATGCGCTCAGATAGTAACTTCCGGTAGCCGTGTCGCTCGAGCCAATGAGCTTCGACGAAATTTATTGGCTTAAAAATCAGGTTTTACGGCGCGCGCTCCAAGCTGTTAGGAATGGATAAAAGTAATCAGCTATGAATAAAGAAAGTCATAAATAACGGGGGCGATTGTTATTTTTCCCCATCAATCCTCGATTACTGGCTTATTTTATCTAGTGTGCTTAATTAAATTTCAACATTTTTTTCACAATTTCTTGTTATGAAATAATGTTAACTCGTCGCGATGTACAGGTCTTTCCCATACATTCTATTGTCGAATGTACATTAAACTGAATTTTCACAACGCAACATAATATTACAGACTGTAATAGTTTCAAAAGCACACATTCCCCCGTAATTCTTTCTAAATAGAGAGCTTTGCATTCAATTCCCAGAAAATCTGAAAGCTAAAAAGCTCCTACAAAGTCGTTCTCAGAAATTATGCCAAAGCCTTACACTGTACATTTCCGCGATTTCGCAGTGCCAAAGAAATAAAAAAAAGTCTTTTATTAACACCTTGCACATCCATCGAAAACCTGTTCTCGGTTCAGCCCTTGACACATATATCGGAATCCTCGTCCTCGTATATCTCCTCCGATTCATATTATTTTTTCCGTCCCTCTCTCTCTCTCTCTCTCTCTCTTACGGAGCCGCGCGCGGAAAGGTCGTTGCTCCATCGCGAGGCACAATAGGCCCTTGATAACGCGATTCCGAGCTCCGTTTCTCCTCCCTTCGGCCTCCTTTCTTAGACGGATAACACACCTATATATTATACACAGGGGCGTCCCCGGCAGTAATGAAATCCCCGAGCGGGGAAGCGAAATTCGCACGATGAATGTCGCGACAGTGAACGCGCGACTTTTAAAGCGTATTTTTCAAACGACCGGTGGGAATTTTTTTTTTTATTTTTTTTTATTTTTTTTTTTGCGCGCCCGGCGCTTATTGTGAAGCGTAAATTGATATCCACTTTTGCCCTCTCTCGCACGATATATAACAAGATTGCCGTTCGAGCCGTATTAAGCTTTACAATTGTACTCCTTTATTCAACTTTAACTAAGGGCTCAACAAAAGCTACTCTTGCGATTTGAATAGAAACCTTTTAGTTTTTTATTTGAGCCTCGAAAGCACTGTGGGTTTTATCTCGAGATACGCAATCTCGTTAATTAAAAAAAAAAATATATATATATATAATTAATTAAATCACTAGAAGCTACTTGAAAAGGTTCTTTGAAGGTCTTCCTCATATTCAAGGTCAGTCGGACGTTACATTTTGATTAGGGAGGAGACGGGAGTGTAATAATGAGTGCCGACGCCTGGCGAATTCGGTTTTACAGGTATACACGCCGCAGTCGCTTCTCGTTCAAAACGTAATTACGCGCATAATTAATGACGCTGATGCTCGGCGTCGGTGAAACGACACAGCGAATTGTGGAGAAATCCGTCAATGGTTTCGGCGGGATCACGATATATAAACTGTTTGACGTGCCTGCACCTTTATGCACCTATAAAGGAAGCTGTAGAGTTTGTACATTTTTTTTGCAAATTTATTAATTAAGAAAAATTCGCAATTCCGAATGAAAAGGGGTTTACCGCCCGGTTAAAAAATTCAAGATGGGTTATAAATAAAAAGTTCATCGGCAGTTAAAAGAAACTCATCCCAGAAAAGGAAACTATGCGCGCGATAATTAAGCGAGAAGTGCGTGGGAAAGCTTTACTCAAATACGTGCGAAATCGAAAGAGGCGAGAGAGCCGCGGATTTAATCTCCTCAATAACGGCTCGGTATTCTGTATAATTACACCTCGCGCGACGGTAGAATTTTTAATTGATTCGCCGCCTCTCCCTCTCCGGCCCATCCGCTCTTAAAGAGCCCAGGCTCGTCGTCGTATTTTTCCCCCCCGAGTCCTCTTAACGTCTCATTTCTCGGCCGCCCTTTCCCATTGTTTCGCGCCCCCGACTCGTAAACGCTAATTGAGCCGTAAAGAAAAAGAAACGCTCTCGCCTCTCTTTCTCGAAACGCCGAGAGGCTTCCTCGAGGGCTCTCGACACGAACCGGCGAACCATCGGTTTTCGTTCGCCGCGGAGAGTACGCGATCGCTGTAAGGACCGAAGTCGTCGTTTTTCTTAATTGATTTTCTTAATGCAACCTCTGCGCTTGAACAGCGGGATTGCTCTTCTTTTCTATGGCGAGGACAGTCGGCTGATTTTTTGAGAGGGAGTTTTAAACGTGTAATGCGACTGTGGATTTATTGAAGCGGAGGATTCATTACTTTTTGTAATCCGATGTCGAGATGGTATTCTTGTTCTTATATTAACGAGGAAGAAACGTAAATAAAAATTAACAGAATGCATTAATTTCGTTAAAAACCAGTACACTTTATTCAAGCCCAGAAGGTCATTTTATTCAAGCACATAATATCTGATGGTACTAATTTCTTTGTTCGCTAATGACAAAAACTAAAAATAAATTCACTTAGTCGACAACAAACGAACGACTACGATCGTTCGACGGCGACGCAGGCAACAGGAACCGATAGAGCGAATAACTGCCAGTTGTTATGAAGCGACTCCGGAAGGGTCAGCTCTTCCACGTCTGTGATGTCCAGGTCCTCGGCGTTCTTCAGCGTGGAGCTCAATCCTCGTTTTACCAAAACATGAACCTGAAAAACCGTGCGTTACTTTTAAAATGTGACCAGCGTGAAAGCGCTTTTGAGTAAATGTACCCGCCAATAACAAGTAGTTTAATTTGATACACTCGGATGTCATAAAGTCCGAGCGCATAAAACAAATATAGTAACGAAAAAAAAAAATTAATTAGGGCGCTGACAACTGGAGCTCGTAAAATTTCGAATAGGGTAGATAATAAAAAAGGATGAGTAAGTAAACCCAATTTCGTAACTTAATTACATTAACAGTTTTCCACCTTCCACGGATGTAATAAATTTGTCAACTCATAAAGTCCATCGACTCGCATTGAAATCCACACACACACGCATAAATAATTACAGCAAAATTTTCATTCGCAAACTCACCCTGTACTCGTAATAATTGCACTGGTAAAATTTGTTGGCGCACGTTCTCGTCTTGCATTTCGCCGTGGTTATGTACCTGGGGTAATGCCCCTCTCCAAGATTAAGAAGCTTGTGCTGCGCAACGCAGCCGCAGGCTGGTCGCCATTGGGTGAAAGTGTCCGCCGAACTGATTGACTGCAACTTTTTGTACTGCGTAAGTCCAAACAATATTCCATTAGTTCTACGCTAAGACAGCGAAAGTACAGCTTTAACAAGGGAAATTAGAAAATTAAAGCAATCGATGCAGTTTCAATGATTCGAGTCCAAAAGGACTCGAATCATTTAAACTTTAAAATTAGATTTCGTAGAATTTTTTAGTTACGGAACAAATGAAAAAACACACTGGCACAAGTCGAAGCCTTTCCAAAAACTTTTGTAATTACAAATTGACATGGCTGCACATAACGTGCGTTCAGTTTAAAACTGTCCAAAAAATCCGCATTTCGCCCGTGAAATCATTATGCGCTAAAACGTTAATAATATTTTCAGCGAACTCCAATCAACCCGCGCATCATCGAGCAAACTACTCGAAATTGAATCCTACCCAATTGCAAAGGGCTCATAAAAGCTAATAAAAAGCTTGAAAAACGGGTGCAAAAACCGAATAGAAGTCTATAAGGCACTTGCAGCTGGATAACTTTTTTCCTTCCAAAAACCACCCCCTACCCTTACGCAGCAGTATACTCGCGGCATCGGCCAAAGCGAAAGATTACATGTTAGTGTAGAGCTACGAATTGGAGCTTCCATTACCCTGGGCATCAGCTGTCGGTGCTCGACGACGTTCTCTGGCACGATCACGCGCTTCTCCGCGTAGAGCGAGCAGGAGCCGTCGGCGCAGTCGTCCCGATCATCCGGGAACTCCATGTCCGCGAACTCGTCGATGGGACTGCCGATCGATGTGATCCGTCCCTTTCCCCGCGCCAGCAGTACCAGCACCGTCATCTGCGGCACAATTTTATACTCTTTATTGGGATGTATATTGCACGAGGAGGGTGTATGCTTGCGAGGATTTAGGTTTCGAGGTGTACGATGCAGGAGAAGCAACGGTTTAAAGCCACACAGAATTCAGAGACTCACGAAAAAGGCGAGCAGCTTCATCCCGCGTGAAGATGTCCTCACTGCTTGGAAAGAAAAATCTGGATGAGGGCATCTCGCAGGATTTTCTCCTCTTATATAGGCTCGTCCCACGGAGAACTTTGCTCTCGCAGGTGAGACGATTCAATGTCGCGGGACAATGTATCCATTAATGAAACGCGATAGCTCGTATTAACAGCGTACTATTTGTGTCTCGGCTTTCTCTTCTTGGGCACGAAAAAAGCACGGAGCCTGGAGAAATACGTCGGTGCGTATATGACCTTCCGCGAATTAATAATAAATTTATTAATTTACAACAAAATTCGTTGATCGAACAATTTTGGATTGCAATACGTTATATTGGAGGATCGCAGATATTTTTCAGCTTATTAAAAGCATTTACAAAAATATATTTCTTGTAATAGAGAAAATGCTTGGCAAAATTACGTTGCGTAATAATTCATAAGATCGCGATATGAGTTTTGAATATGAATTTTTTATGACAACTTATTGAACTTTTTATATACACATTTGCGTGAAGATACACTGCATGCTCGTGTCGTTTCATCTCGTGTTTATTCATTCTACAGGACTGCAAACTGCGCTGTTATGTACAGTCGCATCGAAACTAAACCAAAAAATATCGACCTCAAAACTAATTTGAAATTATTCATATCTTCTGTGTTTCACTGCGCTTTCTCCCTGAAATTAAAGTTCCCCTCTTGCCTTTATTTACAAATAACTTAACAGCCGTTTCGAAAAGCAAAGAGATTTTTCACCCCCCGCGCAATATTTCACCTCCTCTGCACCCTGAATTACAACGTCGTATCTGGCGGCAGCATCTCGTGACGAGAGCAAATTTACATTAATTCGATTAATTTCGATAACGAGGCGCGCTGCGTTACAGGGCGAAAGTTAATGTACGTCGGGGAGACTATTTCCGTCCGACGGGGGGGCTGAAAAGAATATGCCTGCACGCGCAAATCTCTCTCTCCCTTCGCTCCTCCGTGACAGTCGGCGATTCGGTATATATAGGTGCATCAAAGCTGCCCGATAGATGTAGATCTGGGCCCCGACGTCATAGAGTGTACTGCGAGCGGATGTTTACAAGTCTAAGAGCGTCCATTATTGCCGAGGTGTTTGCAAGTAAGATTAGCGCCTCGAGTATTTGTCGTCGGGATGCTTGGGGTAATTGATACTGTTAGTTAGCTACTGAACTATCTGGTAATTTTGAGGTGTAAAGCAAAATTTATAAAACGCTTATACCCATAGCTTTGCAGTTATTTTACTTTTGTAAGATTAATTTGAAAATTCCCGTTCGTTAAAATTGCATTAAAAGTTGTTTTATATTTTACGAACGAGCAATTACTTAAAGTTAATTAAAAAAAATCTGAAAAAAATTTCAAGTGTGGGAGGATAAATATTCATATTTGTGTGTATTGGCTTTTATTGGGTGGATAATATTCATTTTCAACGATGGGTTGTAAAATTTCAATCGTGCATTTATTGTTTTTCATAAAAATATTTATTAAAACGTTCTACAAATAATAAAAAATGTTCAATTATCGAGAATTTCACAAAATTAGAATATCTTTCATTAATATAATGCCCGCATTACCTTAAAGTACCGATAAAGCAACCCCTACAATGCCACAAAAAGCGCACAAAACTGATGGGTCTGGGAGAAATCGCGAGACGTAACTCCAACGCGATGCTCCGCGAGTTTCTTAGCCCAGACGTACTGAAAAATTTACATAGGCACGTAGCTTTTAAAGGGGGCGTCTTTTATGTCAGATGCGAGACGCGAACAAAAAATTGCGTGTCTAGTCAACCGAGCAAAGGTTAAACGCTTCTAAATTAAGGAATAATTCACGTGGAGAAGGAAGCGACCGGAAATGAAATACTTTATGATTCTCGGGCCTACCTATTTCTGTCTATGATTTATTGTTTCTATAATAATACGTTGTAAGACTGTGGCTTCAAAAAATCATTTTAATTTTTTATAAATTTCTTAGTTATTATTAATAATTAAATTACTTTAGTATTTATTTATCTTTGTATTAATTATTTGTATAAACTATAAATGTAATTGAAAATCATATACTTAAAACGCTACTTTATTATAGAATAATAAAATTATTTTATGAAAAGGTTTAAATATACGGCAGCTTTTGATGAACACTTGTGAAAAACTATTCAGTTACTGATTCTTATCTTTTTGTTCGCATGTCATTCATGTACTTATAGTGTACACATGTCACTTTATTCTTCCACCTACATTAATCAATTATAGACTGATTCATTTTTAAAAATAGTTTCAAGATTGCAAACTGCTCGTTCTTACAGTATCTAATAATAATCAATAATTACTATTTTTACCTCATTACTATAGGCACGAGTAACGTTTCAGTATAACGTACTTTTCAAAGACGTAAGAAACTTTACACCGCAGTTTGCATCTTTTATAACTTTGCTATTGCACGTTTTTTAAAAAAATAATAACTACGTTGAAGAAGTCGTAATTACACCTGAGACCGAAAAAAAAGAGAATTTTTCAAGTTATTTGCAAAGCAAAATGCAAAGGAGAACAGTTTGAACTCGTGCAAATTTTTATAACTGTTACTAAAAAGATTAAAACGTTATTTTCAAGGATGTTTAAAGTAGAAGGTAAAAGAAACTACAAAAGGAATAGGAAAGTAAAACGCTTTATTTTAGTCGGAGACAGTATTGCGTCCGCTATTTTAAAGGAATTGTCTCTATCTGTATTTACCTTACAAAATCCACCGTCTTCTAATTAACTCATTAGAATCCAAGCTGCGTTAACAAGTCACGTTTATTTATTTTATTTTATTTTTTTTTTAAATAAATAAAAATCTTAGCAGAAATAATGCTTACCTTTCTTCAACGATCAAATTCTTAATAAATGATGCAAGTTAATATACTAACAGTAATAATAACTTGTATGAAACCTTGTGTAACATTTTACCAAAATCTTCATAAGTGGGAAGAGCCAATTTCAGCGAAAGTTCTACTTTATTCAAGCTCAAGGAACTTTTCCCACTCGTCTACAGACACTCATGACCTAATGTTACTCTTGATTTACTTCAAAAAGATAAGGTGATTTATAAAAAAAAGAAAACTTTTGAACCTACAGCTGTTGAACGCTTTATTGGCTCGCGAAAACGGGCCGGAAGTTTTTTTTTATATCGATAGCTGAAACAACATTTCTGCCTGCCTTAAAACTTTCCTTTTAACCGAAACTTTTAAAGTAATAGTTTCCGCTAAAAACTATATCTTGCCACTTCTCGCGCAGCTCTGTTTACATTCAAGTAAAATATAAAAGCTCGTAATTAATAAGTAAATTTCTATTCCAACCCAAGATTAATTCTGTACACACCCTTGCACTATTTACCATCGACCTTATTTTCATTTAATTCATCATTCGCCCAGAAAAGACGTCTCTTCCGCCGCAAAAAAAACTGCAACTCAATTACCGCAATTAAGTTTTCTACACCAACGACTCCCCGCAGCAATAAGCAGAAAAAAAAAAAGAAAACAAGGAAACGACATCTGAATTATGCGCTGCGGTGCAAACGCATCTCTCGCATGACACTCAATCCGACTGACAGCCGAACCTCCAAAGCATCAGCAGGGCGAGCATATAGTACTAAATTAAAGAGCAAGAACAGGACACGCGACGTTCCAATGGCTCGTCGCCCGAGGCGACCGTCGGCGGAAAAGGAATGTGTTTTTCTTGTTAGACGCGTCTCGAGGGGATATCCGAACGTTTCGAGGAGGAGAGAGCTCGAGGGGGGGTTGGCGGCTCGAGAACGTTTCCTTTTTCTCGCCCCCCGGCGGGAGGGCGCACTCACGGCTACATTCGACGTTTCGCGCCCCGGTTCGAAAATTACGCGACGAGCCTCTCGGAGAGAGGTTATCGGGGCTCCCGGACGAAAAAAGAGGCGGTAATCCGGCGTTATGCGCCGCGGCGGAATTTAAAATTTTTTTATGCCGCGCTGGATCGGGCGGAAACGAGGCTGAGGAGAGGATGTTTATGCGGATGCTAAGGTGGGTATGGTTTATTTTCACGGTGGGAGAAAGATAATGAAAGAAAAATCTTGATTGAGAAAATGATTTATTTTGGTTTAATATATATGCAGTCGAGTTACTAATAATTCATGTGATTGTTTGCTTTATTTTCATGTACTGTGTTATTCTAGATGTGCGAAATATTGCGTCTCTCGATCATACGGCGTGTTGAAATGCAGGTACGATTGTATTTCGAGAGAAATCGAATGCGTTGAAATGTAAATGTATAAAATCGAAAAACAGTGACAAAGATTGTAAAAATGTATAGAATGCAGAATAGTCGATCTTTGAAAGAATTAAACATTGTAATGGTAGAGTTCGAAGATGAAAGGGATGAGTTAATATGCAAGAGAATATGTGCATAGTTACAAGTCCCATAAATTTCAAGAACTATACAAATAAATTACAGTTTCTGCATTGAGTCTTTACAATCAACAGTCCCTTGAGGCACCTTACAACAGAGTCGTAAAAATATATACAGCAGTTATATCAAAAACTTTAATCGGGTTTTTTAAATCTTTTCGTTTTGCCAGGTCAAGCAAAATGCTTTCTTGCGGAAGAATCTTTTGTTGAAGTACTTTAAACATTTATTACTTAAAAATTTGAAATGAAGTTTGTTTAACTGTTGTATCTGTATAAGCTTCTTTTCTTGTCAATGTAAAAGTGCATCAGAAGGGTTTTTAAATATTTTCTATAAAGTATTTAATATTTTTAAAGTATTTCTCTTAAAATAAGCAGTATTCAAAATTTATTCAATAAATCAATATGTACAATACATTGCAGATGCCTCTACATTACAGCGTGAATATGGATCATTGTACGATCTGATAAATATAAATTTACTTTAATGGACCATAAATATGCTTTCATAGACCCACAGCTTTTCGAAAACTTCACCGATAAGAAACAACATAATCAGCGAGAACCAAATAACCAAATGACCTCATCGTCAAAAGTAATTATAATTCAAAGCATTAATACACGAAAGGTCGATATTCCAAAAAAGTGGAACCAACTATAATAATAATAATTAGAATCAATACCGCTTCCACACGACACCCCCCGCGCAAGTCCAGCAATCGCTCATTAAGCGGCTGCACGAACTTTTATAAGACCCTCGATGCGAAATGCAAATCGAAAGGATTTCGCGGGCGAGGCTGCGCCATATTGCTGCCCACGCGAATCAAAACAGACCAACAAGTAACGCGCCGAGCGTGGGGTATTGCCTAGGAAAAACAAGAGTCGTATCGCGTGTCCTGTTTAATCGAGCTGGTCGGGAGCTGCGCTTCCGGGTAATTACGGAAGTGCGTGGATGTCAGATGTAAAAATGCTCGGCTTTTGGAAAATTTTATGCTTTTCTGTTGGGGTTTAAATGAGCAGTGGATTGTAGAAAAAGGTGTATATATTTTCAATGAGTGTAATTTGTTATTTTTCAAAGCAATTATTATGTTCGATTTCTTTAAGAAAAAAAGATAAGTATAAGTATAAGTACAAATTAAGATAAGAAAATTAATAAATCAGATAATAAAAAAGATAATTCATACAAGTTTTGCCTACATTCAGTGGGTATTTTTAATACTAATTATTTGAATGGGTTTCAAATCTTAACATTATTATAAATCTCGTTAGACTACTGAAACGACTTGAAACATTCTGTTACAAATTAAACGTAATTCCAAGAAACTTCGTAATTTATTTAAAATTATACGATTTCCTTGAACGTACCTTTGTATATCCTACGTCCTCAAAATAATTCATCATGAAAGTCTCCTTCAGTGAGGCTTCTTATACCTTTTTTTATTCAAGAAGACAAGATATTGATAAAAATTATTAAATTTTCATTCAAAGATCAGCAGTGCTCGAAAAAATAAATAATCCTCTTACTGCCTTATCTTATATCTTATCTTTATTACAAGTATAACGATTAAATAAAAGAAACTTTATTACAGAATCCTGTGCAATTATCCTTAAGTGATACTACTCCTGTTTAGTCAGACGTGGCGGGTTTAAGGAGTACATTATCAAGACTGACGCAGGCTATATATTGGGACAAGAGCAAGTTGTAATTATCTTTTGTAGTGCGGTGATATTAAAAATTGTGTCTTTGAGTTTGTGGGATAAAGCCTAAAAGACGCTTGAGCTGAAATACGGTGATTACGATATTCATGGAACGCACAATGGGCGACTTATCTTTTTACTTTAGAATAATTACCAAAAAAATTTTATAAAAATTTAAGTTTGCAATTAAATTTGAAATCCATTTGAATCACATCTTTGTTAGATGATTGTTTTTGCTCGACAAATAAGTTAAATTTGCTCGACAAAAAAAAATCAAGTTTTTACTTTAAAAGTGAGGAAAAAATGAATGTTTTGATTCCAAGAAATTAGCGTGGAAAATTTGCATTATGTATTATCTAATTTTTAATACAATAGACTTGTAAAAACGAAACCTATTTGTTTTCCGATCATCGTCAAATATATTTCCAGATTTTTCATTTCAGTCTTATTGTGTGATTTTAAAGTTACATTTAGACAGCTGCTTTCCCCATCGACAAAAAAGACCCAAACAAACGTTCTATTTATGCTACTAACGATACTCACGAATTGAGCAATTCACGAATTGAGCTTTGATAATCAACCTCACGTTTCACGTTTGTTCTTGACAGGAGAGCCAAGTTCTAATTATCACATCCAGAAGCGATCGCGTGTCGTGAAATGGTAAAAGTCGCGAAAACCTCCACTGCTTCCTTCCTAAAAGTAGATCTTATCGACTAAAAGCTGCAAAAGCACGTGAAAGCCACGCGGATCCCCAAAATCGAGCTAATTATTTTTCGTCGTCCTCCACTTCCCAGGCTGCATATATCTCGGGTCGCATCTTCAATTACACGATCACCGCAGCCGACAGAGCAATCAAGTCGACAAAAGCCGGCCGAAAGTGGCCGGCTCCTGCGGAGGAGAGAGAGAGAGAGAGGGTCGCCAGCCTGTTGCAGCATTTTATCGGCTCCGAAATCGCGTTTATCTAATCGCGACAGATATACACACGCGGCTGCTCTCTCTCGTCGTAGGAGTCGGCGTTCGTACGGGGGTAGGAGGGGGGTATACGGGCACAGGGAAGGGGTGTGCGCGCGCTCACGATATCCGCCCTCCCGGCGGATGGCGCTATATATTTCAAGGAGGCACGCGGCACCCGCACTCTCGAGCTATAGACGAGCCACGCGCGAGAACCTGCCGGACTGGGAAGGTACATACACGAGGCCGCTTCCGCTACTCTGGTATTCGACTTTTCGAGATAGAGGCTCTCCACCCGGCGAACGCGCGGATATCTCAGAGGCAGGAACGATGAACAAGGGCTCCAGAGCTGTTGCCTGTGCCGTGGCGCTGTTTTGCGCGGTTTTGCTCGACGAGGCTGTTGCTTCACCGAATCCGGTATGTTGAGCGGTTTTCTGGGGTTTTTTATACGATTGAATTACGAGTTGTTCTTGAAAAAATAAAGGGGTTGAAAAATATCGAGGGGAAGAATTTGAATTTCAAAATTTTCTACTTTTTATAAGATTATTGTTGGGTTTATAATGATTTTATTGAACAAGAACTTTTTACTTTTTTTTATCTTTTATCTTTTTTTAATTTTTACAAAAACAAAGGATGAAAAGTTAGAATGGGTATTTTTACAACTTTTTACACTACAATTCCGCCATTTAATTATTGAAATTTTATTGAAACATTTTCGTTAAGTTTCATGCGCAAGAACAGTATAACAATAATTTTGCGTGTAAAATTTTAATTAATTAAAAAAGAACATCAACGAAACCTTTTCCTAGAAGCTCTCTTCATTTAGCTGAAAATTTTAAGTAGATTCTAAGCAACGATAAGTTTTTTGTCAAGATTTAATTAAATTCTCTGAAAAACCAAAGTTTAGATTTATTAGATATAAAGTGGCGTACTACAACTGAATGACATACAGTTATACAAAGAAACTCATAAAAATGTTAATTAATTTAAATTTTGATTGACATAAAACTGAAGCTGTTTATTCAAGACTTTTTACGATTTATAAATTATGCATACAAATTGATTTCAAGAAGTTAGAAGATATTATTATAAAATTTGAAAGATTTTACTTGCATTGAAAATGTGTTCAACTGGTTTATTTTAAATTAAGAAATTTAAATTATCTTATCAAATGAATTATTTAATATGTACATCTTATTTGAAATCTGCTATACATAAAATAAAAATTAGTGTAAAATATTTTTTTTTATCAACTTACTAAATTTAAAATAGCTAAAATAATGAAATTTCCCTTACACAAAATTATGAGCGAAAACAATTACACTTCAAGTTTTGTTTCGGGCTCTTATTTTACAGTAAAATGAACTCTCAACTTCTAGTAATTTTGTTTGAAATTATTAAAACGCAATTATTTATTATTTTTATATTGTCAAAATTGCTGCGGCTGTTATTTAATAACACTTAACGACATAAATTAAACATGATTGTGCGAGAACTTAATTTTGCATAATTCACATTAAATGAGCGTAAAATTATATTTCGTTTTATTTTCGGCTGCATTCCTGCGTTTCCACAAGTAACAGTGCACAATGAAATCTACAATATTGTTAAAAACTTAAATTAGTCATTATGAAAATAAATCCAATATCGTAATTTTTAGCAATAATTCCTATGTTTATCGAAAGAATTTTCTCCCTGACATACATACAATAACTAGAATAAATTCAAATTGAAATTCCTTAAAATCATGTTTTAGCAATTGTGAAAAGGTCAATTATGATTGTCAATCGTTATAACATCTGAAAAACTGATAACCGCCTCGAGGATGGGCATACAAAATTATTTCCGAGACAATTTCCACGTTTATCTTTGCGAATCCTAAAGATAAAAGGTACATCCAATCAAGATACGAGCTTAGAACTTATGCGACAAGTTTTATGATTCTTATGCTCCTTCCACTTGTACGACTTATTCCTCTTAACCAAAACGAAGGAGCACAAAGAGGATCTTTTTTATGGTGCCTTTACGTATCTCAAGTGGCCTTTTGGGAAATCGAAAATGATACTCGTAACTTAATGATACTTATAAATATAAAAGTTAATAGATTTCTTCCAGCATAAGCTATCGGTAGCCCTTCTCTGAATCATTTCTCTAAATCAGAATTTTTCTTCGGCTCTTCCACAAGAGGGTATTTGATATTACTTTAAAAGAATGCAATATGTCTATTAATATTATAATATGGAGTTTTACAATATTAGATACTTTGTCAATTTTCAAGGTGCACAAATTCAAATTTATTTATTTTATTTGACATATTTATCGTACAAGTTAATTAAAATTATTTAATAATTTGTAAAGATTTAAGGCCAGTCCTTAAATTATGCCATTCAATACATTTCAATAATATATATTATTTGAATACATTACAATATTATTTACCCAAAAATTAATCTCGACCTTCAAATATACAGTTGCGCAAAACTCAGCGCTCTCCGCCTTAATAATTCATTATCTTCGAGAAAACAGAAGCAGCGACGCCTAAATAATTCAACAATCTATATGAAAATGAAAAAATTAATTTAAACAAGAAAATTCCGCGTCAATCGTTTAATCCTATACCGAAAGATAATCAAGATGCAGCGCCGCCTTCGCGATCCAACTTTGCCCGCCAGTTTTTTAATCGATACATCCCCCCCGTACAGTCGCGACGTGCGTGGGAATTTATTTTTACTCGACTTAAGCCTCGCTCGGCAATAAAGTCCCGCCCCGCAAGTGTTTCAATGAACTTTTCTCATGCATACTAATATAGAAAAAGCGCAGTCCGGGCCAGTCGCGCGCCGCGCGCCGCATTACATACTTCGGAAATTTCTCCGGACCGCGGGAGACTTTCCTACGAGGCATAAATCGCATTTTTCAAACATTTATGCCGGCCGCGGGCGCGGGCCGATCGAAAAAAGGGCTCCTTCTCCGAGGTCATTGCGCGCGGCCGATTGGATCTAGGGGGCAATTATTTGCTCGACGTTGCGATCGGAGATTAACGCGGCGCGAGAGCCGCCATTTATACGTTTAAAGGCGCGAGCTTTCGCGGCTCGTATACATAGGATACGTGAGCGCGACGGAGGGCTCGAAAATGGGGAGGCGATAATTTGTACGGAACGTTCGATTCCGCGATAAGACGGTGAATTAGCCCGAGCGATTTAGCATTTTCAAACGGGGGGGAATTTGAAATTTTCTCAATGCTATCTGATATCGTTTAAGGAATTGGTGTGGGGAAAATGCTAATGGGAGGGGTGTTTTTGATGAATTTTAGGAGCTTTAAATAGTGGGTTTTGAAAAAAGAAGGTAGCGTTTCCAAAAATTTTCCGTGGTTTTTAAAAGTTATAGCAGACTTTTTTAATTTTTCGGAATAAAATATAGTTAAGTTTAATTACTCGGAAAATAATTAATTTGGATTTTGCACACTTAAAATTAAAATAGGAATACTAAATTTTTAATGATTTTGCTGTTTTAGCATTAAAGAAATTTACTGTTCTCTCTTACTTTGTTTGATAATAATTAAATGATTCTAAAATTACTTACTTGCAAGTTATCGTCACTTTGTCATCGCAAGAAAATGCGTGACTAAAATCAATAAATATTAATACGACATCGTTATCTCTTTAAACAATAAAATATAAATTCTATTTTTAGTCACTTTTTTTGAAAATAAAAAAAATTTTTCCTTATTTCTCTTTCACCAAGCTGAATTTTTTATTGTTCCACTTACAGCATTTTATTAACAAAATTTAATATAGTTTATTACCTTCGCAAAGAAATTATGCAAGTTGCTTAGAATTATTAAGAAAAAAAAATTAATAACAAAAAGTTCTAGTTTTTTTTCTTTTTTTTTTGTAAAAAAAGTATTGATAATTATTTTAATCTACCAGTAAACTCAGTCTGCATTCTTTCCTACTTCAAGTACCACATTAAAAAATATATAGATTTGAGTTCTTAAATGTTTATTGATGAAATCGACATCTGAAATAATTAATTCTTTGACAGGCAACTTATTACTAGATATTTTAAACACAATACAAGCTTTAAACAACAATTTTTAGAGATTTACTGCATAGTATGAAAATATTGTTTTGAATATTAATTCGTATAAGTGCGCCAAATTATTCAAATATTTTTATCACAAAAAATGACTATTTACTTAAGGAAGCAGGAATTTCCAATATATTTCTACGTCCTAAACGTACTTCTAAAAGCTTTCATATGTTCTAAGAAACAAAACAGAAAACGTAACGTAATACTAGTCCGGTTTAGATTTTAGCCTATGTCACGATACTTTCATGACAGAATTTATCTTATAAAATCTTGCAAATTTATTTGGCCGAGTACTAGAAGTATGCGTAAAATTTTTTTATTTGAAAAAGCATACTTTTTCATTTATCAAAAACTAAATTATAAAATATTTACTAGTTACGTTATCTTGTAAAGTTTAACAGAGCTTCTCTCAATTTTTCCAGGAGTAAAAGTTAAAAAATTTCTTACATAGAATAAATTTCTTTGAATTTTGAAAAAGATCCATCAATTTCACTAGGTTTTCCTCGAGATTTTCCTTCCACGCGCAAAATATACCGGATGTTATCTTATACTGAAAAATCAAATGAAAATTGCTTTTCTCTGTGCAGATTTTGAAAGATTTTCTGGTTTTAGAATATAAAAGGGATTTACCTTTCTTTCAACTAAATATTAGCAAAATTCATTAAAAAAATTTGAAAACAAACCACACTAGGCATTGAAAAATTTCACGTATTTCGTTCGTTTAATTAATTCTAGCTAGAGATTGAACATCAACAAAAAATCTACTGGTTATTTTTCTGTTTACAACAATTTTACAAATCATTAGTACCTAACACCCTTACAATATCACAGATATCCAACTTCCCGCTAGAAAAATACTCGGCATAAATAAATATGTAGCTCGGGCTAAAAGCCTTGTAAAGCCAAAGAAAAAAGCCGTCAATGAAGCTCTGAATCAATATCTTCCACAGAAAATTATGGAAAAAAGGCGGAAAAGCAGCGTGGGCTCAGCGCGCAAAATCCGAATGGCGCTTACTCTTCTAATAAAAGGCTCTCTCTCTCTGCGAGAGAAGTTCAGAAAAAGGCCCCGCAAGGGATGCAGGAGTGACCGGTGAGGCATGCAAGGTCGAGGGTGACGGAAGGTCGATCTCCGTACACATATACTCAGCTGCCTCTCCTCCCTCTGAAAATCTCGGCAGCCGCGCGAGTGCATAATAAATAGTCGCCGAGATTTTCGACGAGGTCGTTTCACCTCGCGCGCATTATTTTAATGCCCTCCGTTTCTTGAGGGACAGCGGGCAGCGGCAACTCGTTTTGCTTGCTATAAGTGCTGCTGTGCGCCCCGGCTAAGCCGGACTGGCCTCCCGCTTATCTCGGTTAGGGCGATGTGAAAAATTTTTATTGCGGCGATATTTTTCGCTGAAGATCGCCATGCGTTACACGTCCGAACGACTCGTTTTTTTTTCTGGTTTCTTTTTTTTTCATACGAGATTTCGTTAGATTGTTGTTGGTGCTCAGGTCACGCGGGCAGGTTTAATTCATCATGCGGCATTTGTTTTTAATTTAGAGTAATTGCGCGTTGTAGATTCCCGAGAGGTCGGATATATTGATTCGTTTTTTTAATACGCTCGGAGAGTTTGGTCTGTATAACGAGGATCTCTTTCGTGTTTCAGCAAAACAGAATGGAGATGGAGATTATGCAGCCGGAGTACGTTGCGGCGATTGCCAAGGAGTTGGAGAAAGAGGGTAAGTGACGCTTTGCAAAAATAGTGCTTTGCTTTTAATAACAAAACTGTGATTTAACAAGTCGTTACGTCCTGGGACACTTGTGTTTTGCGAAAACAACGTCTTCTGTCTTTAACTTACCCATGTCTTCGTTTACTTTTATAAAATGCTTATTACTTACAGGTACTTTAATTATAGATAAATATAATTATATAAAGATAATTATATTTTATTACAAATATAATAATTATAAACGTATATCGGAGAACAAATTTTTGAACAATAATCCTCTATATTAATAGAAGATACTTTTGATACAGTATTTTAATTTATTACTAAAAGTAGGGCTTAAATCTGATTATTCTGTACTTAAAATAAGGCTATTCAGTTCTAAAAAAAGCATTTTGCAATTATTTTACTTGAAAAAATTCAAAAAATTTCGAGAACTTATCATACTTATTATAAAGGCTAAATAGTAGTTTTAAATCAAATTAATTAAAGTTTAGACGCAGCAAATACTTTCTTAATTAGAATAAATATTTGTTTAGGACTGAATTCACTTATGTTACCAGCAGAATTGAGTCAAATTTTTTGATGCACTGAGCATTTCATAATTTATGCTAAACAGCACACAAAGATAAACTCCAGCCTGCAGGAAATCAATAGATTTTATCGCAAGACGAAGCGACGAATTTAAAGTTGTGAATATTTTTACGAGATGACGACGATAAAGGGGAGAATACACAAAAATCCAGATTAGGTTATAAGTTACTGGGGAGTTGTGGACGACACTTTGGGGAATCCGAATCAGCGACACTTTGTCACTGTATTTCAGACGAAAAAGTTTGACGATGTTATCGAGCGTTCCTCGCGCTGGTACTTATACTTCATCCCTTAATTAAAACTTCGTCAATGTCAATCTTTTTCGCCGCTTCTGCGAGAGGCTCGATTTATTTTTTCAAAGAGAGATTAATTTTTAATTAATGACTATTTTACTTAGATGCAAAATCTTCGAAAAATTAAAGATTCATACATTGAAATTAAATTTAAGCAGTTTTCTAAGCAAATTTTTAATTAGAGAAGAGCACTTTCCCGTGTTTCCACCTTTCTTTACAAAAACACTCATAATTTGTCAAGCGCCAGCCTTAATTTAGTTTTTACGTCCGATTATTCTTACCTCGAAAATCTTATAATTAAATAAATATTGCAAACTATCTAAACGCGAAGCCCAATCTCTTGCGAGCCCTTTAATTAATCCCCTTTTTTTCGACGCGCGCGAAACGTCACTGTCAGTCCCAGACAGTCCGGTCCATTTTTTAATTCCCCCGTCTTCGCTAACCGAAACAAATTCAACCTACATCCGTCGCGGCATTTACAGAAAAATCGCGCGTACGTCCGCAGCACCTAACCGCCATTAATAATCAACGCAGCCGAGCCGCGCGATTTCCGGGGGGTGAAAGTCGCGTCCGTTAATAAAAGTCATATCCGCTCCTCTCGCAGTGATAAATAAATAGCGCGAAAACTAAGCCCCCGTCGAGAGGATATCTCCTTCTCGGCCGAAAATCCTGTCCGTCGCGCCCGAAATTCATCTCGCCGCCGCGCGGCGGAGAGAGTAATAAATAGATTCGCGACGAGGCGATATGATACGCGTATACAGAGGAAGAGCGAACGAGCGCAGAGGCCATTATTGGGGCTGACCGGCGAGCGATGCCACTACTTACGTTAGCGCTCTTTGAGCCGCCGCCACCGGTAAAGTTCGACGAGCGCGCCGCCGGCAGCAGCCGGCTCCCGTTCTCTCCGCCCCTCCCCGCGGCGGAACTTAACTTCGTTTTGAACGCGAACTTTTTACCCCGCGCCGCTCGATGGGTGCAACTCGGCCGGAAAAATATACGCGCCTTAAATTCAGTTATTCCTCGCTATCGACGATTTGTTTTATACGCGGCTGCGGGGAGCTTTTTTTCAACTTTGTCGGGGGGCAATTGAATTTTAGCGGGCTCGCGAGCGGGGCTTGTGCTTTTATTGAAAACATTGGAAAGTGAGATTCTTCTTTAAGTTGAATAAAAGATTTGCGGAGTATCTGTTTCGTAGTGAAATGCGGCGGTTGCTCGACTGTTAATTTCTTTAACGGGTGGAATTTTCTCGCGAAGTACGCTGCTTCCGGAGCTCATTAAAGTTTTATAAACTAAAATGCGAGGATTTGTAAATGTAGCTAGTCAATATTGGTCCCTGGGTAAGATGCGACGCTGAAGATTCAAGGTGAAAACTCGACGCGTAATCAGAATACTTAATATCAAGAATTTTTAACGACTTATTGACTTCAGCGCGGAACTTTATGTCCCAGATGTGCTTAAAAGTCAAAAGTTTTCTTTTGCGCCGGAGATGCGAATGAAATATCTATGCAAACTGCTCGAATATGTAAATATCTTAAATGTCGGAGAATTTCAAGGAAACAAATATACGTGTAACGTCAATTACGAAGTTTTAATCAAAACTGATTTGCATTATACCTTTATTGAATTAAAGATTCATTTTATTTTTGCCATCTGTTTTCGAAGTGAAATAACTTTTCGAATACACGGCGCTTCTCTTAATTCTTAATTAATTAATTAATTTGAAATTTTGAAGCATTATTTACTCACTCGTGGGAGGTTTAATCGCGCGAATGGCTGCGGAACTGCCGTCTTTGCTTTAGCGACTCCAATTCTACAAATGCACTTTAAATTTAATTGAAAAACTAATCGCGAAATAATTAAATATTAGCACTGCAATTACCGTCTTCCGAAAACAACAGCAGCCCTCAATAATTAATACACCACCTACAAAGCCGCACCAAAAAATCTTTTTGTAAATAATGCAGAGTCTTTTTTATCGAGCTCCGAGTCATTTCGTCGGGAAGATTCGTCGACCAGTCATGGGTCCAGGGAAAAAGAGCTGAGCAAAGATATTACTTCTCCCCGGATAGCCGTGCGTGTAGCAGAACGTAATTATTAGGGCCGCGCCCGTTCACCTACATATTAACCCCGAGTCCTACCTATATTAATATTACGCGATCGTCACTTTTCAGACGTCGCAATAAAAGCGGTAAACATATATGTATACAAACCCGACGTAAAAATAAGACCCGTATTATACGAATGCGTATTTGCCGAAGCTCTCGTTTGAACAGTCATTAAGACCTTATTGTCGATTTGCGCTTGATGATTATGCGTAATATATCGCCGGTAGAAAAAGCTGTAATGACGAGGGGCCAATTTGTATTTAAGAATATTTCATTATACGAGGATCGTAATTAAATATCGACAGATTAATTTCGAGCATTAATATTCTCGTAACAATTCATCCTGGCTTAAATTTCAAAATTCATTTCTCCTCGTAAAGTAAAGTATTCCAGTCCGTTCGAGGAATATAAAGTTCGAATATATGTTTTGATTTTACTGAATAATGTAACTGAAAGAAGTATAGGAGAGACGTCGTAGGTGAAAAAAAGAAAATTTTTCATTTCGTAAAAGAAATAAGCGTCCCCGGATAAAAAGAGCGAAAAACATTTATATCGCTTTCGCCGCGCGCATTTTATTTTAATTTACTTTCAAAATCGAACAGACAACAAAAGGCGATAAAGGAGAAAAATATACGTCGACCGTCGTAAAAGGTCGTCGCGGGGCAGAATTTGAGAAGAGGCGGTATTTCACGAGGAGCTTCAATTTGATATTGATGAAAGAGCGAGAGATCGTAAGCCATATTAGACTTCCACAGTCTTTTTCCTCGCAGCTACATCGACGATTGCATGTGTTTCGCCCCATATCGCGTCTTTATAACGTAACGTCGTCGCTGCGAATTGAAAAGCTCTCCCGTGTGCCTTCGATGATATACATATATAAGTAAGAAGCTTAAAGGGGGGTACGACATCCAGTCGGTAAGCGAGGAAACGGCCCTCTCGTAAATAAGAAATTTACTTAGAATTGAATCCTTCATTTCGCGAGGCCATGAAATCGCGCTCGAAAACACTCGAGGCACTGAATGCTTTATGGCTCCGTAGCTCGAGTTGTGAAATTCAATTGACCGTACGAGAATAAACGCGGGGAGGGGAGGAGGAAGGGTATATAGATGCGCGAATCCGTCAATTTGTTTCGCGAGCACGTCTCGGTAAAAATCGGGGGTTTTACTGTTGAAGTGCCGCGATGCTGCATCACGTTTTTATTGAACGTTAATGGCCGCCTTTTGAGAAGTAAGGGGAAGTGTAAAACTACTGAATTAATTTCTGCGCTTGATTTTGAATTTGCAACGATTCCAGCATATTTTAACGTTTCTGCATATCGAACTGCTTTGGCTTGTAAGAAACAAACAAAAGTGCGTTTCCTTAATTTTCCTAAGCAAAAAACAAGATTTACTTAAAACCGCCGACTTTAGAAGGCACAAACCACAGTATTTCGACGCGCAAAAAAACCACGAGATCCAGACTCGTGTCCCACTCTGGGCTCAACCACCTGTTCTTTTTGCCCGTCAGTTCCACCGGCGGGAGAAACAACGTTAAAATCGATCCTTTTAAAAGCGAGCGCTTATATACGCCTCGGCCGCCGGGAGGCTTTCGAAGCTTTTGAAGCCGTCATTGAATTCCCGTTGATCAGTTCAGGCAGCGCGTCCCCAAACGCATCGTAACGACATCATCACATCGTGACAACGCGGACGCGGAGGCGTACGGCTCTCTCTCCCGATCGCTGCTGCTACAGCAGCAAGGCGGCTGCGTTTCGTCGGCAAATCAAAATCTGGGCCCTGCGGGAATTGCGACGGGGACTAATGTAAGTGTGTCGAACGGAATTCTGATTGGCCGCCGCGGGAGAGAAATGCGAAAAAGCGTGTTGTATGATGGAATGGGTGTAAAGAAACTTCAATGGACTAGTTAGAATAATAAAATGTATGTATTTAAAAAAAATACGTCGCGAAGGAGGTAGAGCTCCATAACTTTCAGAGTCAATCAATGGAATGTGCGGAGCGTGCTGTCGCTCCTAAATTTATATTTGTAGTCCGCGTGGACTCGCGCCGCGTGCCCACTTTGCGCCCGTTTTTGGGCTGTCGAGGGATCGACAGCCAATCGCAGCGAAGCTACACTGTTTGCGAGCCCCCATCCACCTTCCCCGAGCTCAACAGCTTCGCCCCAACTTCCCAAACTCCGGGTTCGCTGAATCTTCACCGGCGAGAAGACCCTTACCGCTAAAATATTCGCCGATAGCCAGAATTCTAACGGTTTTTCTTTTATACTCGAAATTAGCTTTTAAAACTAAATATTATTTTAGTTGCTACAGTGTATTTGATAAGTTTCGGAAGTTTTAGAAAACGCGTTTTGATTTTTCTTTTATGCGGTTAGTGTGCCAAAATGAATGCTTTTGAGGTTTTTATGGGTGCATGGAATTGGCCTAGAATGATGAAAGTATACGTCGGTAAATAGTAATCGAAGGGGAAGTCTATAACGAGTGTTTTGAAGCGAGGAAGTAAAGTTTTTGTAAATGGACGTACATACATATTTTATTTTATGACGTATCACTTCTGTTTTCAAATATTTGTAGAATTGAAGGCTAAATCATCTAAACAACTGTTTAATAAAAGTTACAATTATTATAGGTGCCTTAATTATGTATTTAAAAAAAAAAGAATGATAAAAGTTTAAAAAATGATTTACAGGATCGATGTTAGTTTTCTTCGAGCTGGCACACCTGCATCGATAAAATTAAATAAAGCATCAAATAAAATTAGCAAGGCTTTTAAGAAATTTAATCTACTATTATTATTATCTTATGAGAAAAATATGTCTCTCTATAATTAGTAAATTAAAAAAATCGTACGATGATAGCCGCTTCCCCGGAGGATAATAATAATTCCATTAAATTTTCTTTTGTTCTATTAATTGAATTATTATTCGTATAATTTATGCACTCGTCAACTAGTTGCTAACAGTTCTTTTTTAATGAAAATTAATGATAAATAAGCTTCTTGTTTCTTGTTTGGCGGCATTGGGGGCTTTCTTGGTATAAGACGTTATTATATGTCTCCCGCTTGACCGGGAAGTTTTTGAAGCAATGGCTTGAATGTCATCTTATCTGAGAATCCATTCGCATTATTGTTCGCAAACTTGGAAACATATACAGAAGTCCCGTTAACGGTGATTAAAGACTATCGCGTAGGTATTATCTTAAAAAACTAAAAGGTTCGAGCATTCTTATTTTAATACATTTTACTAATTGTAAGAGGTGATGGAAATACGCAAATAATCCTTTTTATCTCCCGCTTTTGTTCTTCGTTTCTCATAAGTGTGTGTGTATAATGTGTACTTAAAAATTATGAGTACGCCTTATGTGCTTGTCATCTGCGATGCGTTACTTCGGCCACAAAAAAGAAGAATATATTGTAAAAGGTAAGCTTTCAAAAATCTTATGTCACCACTTATTGTTGCACGACTTGCTTCATGTTCCTCTGCGCTTTCGGGTTTTTATTTTTTATTCGCTCATTAACAGCAATTTACAGCTTCTGAACTAAAAAAAAATATTATTTACGCTATTAAATTTTCAAAATATCCATCCCCGTTAGTTGTTCGCTTTGCAGAATTTCACATTTTCCATTCCGTTTACATACGTTCGTTATACATAAACACTTGTTCCTATCTTTTATTATTCCATTATTCTAATGTAGCGTTTAAAATATTTAACAGACTCGTATACCTACTCGTAATTCATGAAATTTTTCCCGATTAAAATCTCTCGTCGAAAAAAAGGGCGAGAACTTTCCACGCGTACTTATACACAGACGACGAAAAGCGCGTCTAGTTATCAGCTTTCGAGCATAATAAGCTTCAGCGGCGTGTCCTCCTCCACTTAATTAAAAATAAAACAGGCCGCGGTTATGAAACGCACCCTCCTTCGGGTTCAGCGCTTCGATTCACGCCACGCGTCGTCGCCGGAGCCGCTCGCTCGCTGCACGCACATTTTTTTTTTCTTCTATACTTCTTTTTACTTGAGCAGTTTTGCGCTGATTCGTCGACAGCGGGGTGAATACGCTTTAACATTTAATGGCTGATTTTTAAGAGAATTGGCATTTCAATGCGTTCAATTTTATCGACGAAAATTTCGCGATAATTATATATACTGTGTCTCATTGAATCTCTGCTTTTCTGTATTTAATATTGAGAGTCGTATGCGTATATTATTTCGTATGTTTCATATTTAATTTCTCTTTTATCTGTGTACGCTATATTTTTTTTTATAATTCAACATATTACACAATAATGGCATTGTTTTTAACAACAATATAGACTTCTCTCGCGCTCAAAATTTCGCATATAAAACGCACGATCGTAAAAACTAATGAAAGACCCACCGAGAGTGCAAAAATAAAAGCACTCCTCGGCTTTCCAAACCTCCCCATTACCACCCTCCCAGATCAATAATCCATCTCTCTCTCCCCCGCAGGTCTGCACAGGTACGTCCGCAACCTGGACCAGATCGGCGGCGGCAACCTGCTCAAGCGCAGCCGGTCCGACTACTGGTCCCGGCGTCGCTACCACACCGTGCCCGAGACGCCGGCCGTCATCCTGAACCTGCCGACCGACGAGGACGGCAAGCTCGACTTCTCCCAGTTCCCGAGCGCCTCGGACATCGACACGCCGCCGGTCGAGATCGTCACCATCAGCGAGGACCTGAGGAACGCCATCAGCGACCGGGGCAATCTCGATCCGCTCGGCGGCGGGCCCCTCATCGACCGACACACCCGCAGACTCTCCGCCAGGGCCAATCTCGATCAGATCGGCGGCGGCAACCTCCTCAAACGGGCTCACGGGAGCCGAGCGCCTTACGCGGGATTGGCGGGAGCGAGGGATTACGATTAACGAGGCTGATTGATGGCTGCCTTATTTAGATATAGTTAGTTTCGTGCTAGTATTTATTGTTTCGCTTGTAGGGTCAGTTTTCGTTTTCGTTATAGTGTCTTTTTTTTTAGAGAATTTTGCAGTGTCGATCGGGGGGAAAATTAATTTGGGAAGGACTTGTGACATATACGTTGATTAACTAGGACTAATACACTTTTCGATAGTCACAAAACATTAGCTCGACGCGTTCGATAAGGTTGCTTATCAATCAGCTCGGTGTCAGTTTGCCGACGATAAACAGTTGACTCATTTAAAAGCTGGTAAATACGACCTATCAAGATCAAACATATCCGCAGATAACACTGACCTGTAACACCGTCAACGTAATGTAACAAATGTCACCGATTAGACGTATGAGAAACTGTATATAGGAAATTAATAATAGGATCACGACGTGGAGCCTGAATAAAAATTTCTATATATAAGTCTTGTATAACTGTAGAAAGCGAAAAAAAAAACGGAACAGAGTATTTTTGTATGCACGCACTGAGCGCACCAGGAGCCGAATAAAAAGTTTTATTTCTCTGCAGAAAGGCTCGTTGATTTATTTCCCAAACGTCCCGGAGAATAAACTTTGAAATAAGCTCGACTTGACGAAAAAGTTATATATATTCAAGCGCAGTTGCGAATTCGATACAGTAGCAGTTGTTGTTTTTAACAGGTGTCGCCGCCCTGAAGCATCAGGAGGAGAATAATCACCTGACGAGGAGCGAGTTTGAAGCTGGTGGTTTCGGTCGCAACAACAAGTATCCCGGCCACAGGTGAATACTACGGTTTTCTCGCACGAAACTGCTGTTTATTCTTATTGGACAATGCCTGTATTTGCATGAGTAGATTTACGGGGCTCGTGTCTCTGTGTTTACCGTTACTTTTTTCTCGAGAAATATTGATGGGAAAGTGGTTTTTTTTATGTACTGCACTGTTTTATTTGATAACGAATTAAACTCAAGAAATTTATTTCTTGACAGTTATTGGTTAACGAGGTATTTCCTCCCTTTTATTACAGTGATAAAAGATAAATCTGTGGTGATAAAATATTTTTCTGAAAATTGAAAAGAATACAACGAACTATATAAGCACTCGACATTGTTTACCGAATTCATCCCAACGCATAAGACAACTCGCACTAAAGCCAACGGAGATAATCTTGAGAGAATAATTAAAATCTTGCATTCTACATAACTTGGGACACTTTCAACTTTCATTATATCCAGCGAAGACGCGCGACCCTCGCATATCCCGCTAAACTTTCCGCCAACAGCTCGTTTTTTCAAACTTTCCCCGAAATCATAATCCCCTCGGAGGAGAAGCCGAGAGGCGGCAGTTAACCTTGCAGTAGTAAAAGTCGCGTTGTCGGCAGACTCGCTTAAAATCTCGCTCGGGCTTTAAAATCGCGGCGTCTGGGTAGGCCAACGGAAGCGGGAATTGCGCGTGAAGTAGCTTTAATTGGAAGGGTCAAAATAAACGGAATGCAGCCTCGTTCTCCATTCATTTATTATCTCTGCTCCGCGAGCTAAGTGCTGGATGATTAAATCGCGCTCTCAAATTCATTGTCTCCTTCGCGATGCCGCGTGCATTTCCCGGCTCATTGTTTTCGCCGGTTTCCATTTTTCCGGCGCGGATCGTATCCGGGCGAGCTGTCTCGCCCTAATTTTCACGCTGCAATTTGGTTTTCCTCCGGCGGCCGTCGCTAATTCATCATCGGAGCGGAATGGAATCGCCCTCTGCTCGGCGAATTCGAGTTCGTAATTTCGATTTTCCCGGAGATCTCGAGTTTCTTGCTCGTCATTCCCCTGAAAAATTCTCTACCGCCTGCAGATAATATATATATATATATATATATGCTTGTATGTATCGATGTTCCTGCACGCATTATCGAATTTCTCGCGAAAAAGTGTTTATGATGTAGGTTTTCACACGCACTTTGTCGGGGGAATTGATGGGGTCGGGATTAATAATGGATGGGGGGAAGAACGGCAATGCATTCGTTATTTTTGATGGTTTCATGTGCGTGGTTTGATGCTGATCAAAATCGAATTCTGTTATTAATGGTACAATGAGATTGTACACGTATTACTTAATTTATATTTTGTGATACTGACTGTTAATCAATGATTATTTTAGTACATTGAGGCATTTATTATAAGATTAATATAAAATAAAATGAATAAATGTAAAATAATACAATAACGATATAATATCATTACGTAACGAAAATGAAAAAAAAGGAACATTAAATCCCAAAATTCCGCGCATTCTTTCGTAAAAGAGTTTCACATTTCCAGCAATCATATCAAATGATCGCAGCCAGCTAAAACAGACAGAATATATACATTAACGCGGACTCATTGCCCGATAATCAGAAAGCTCCCTAAAAACCGGCAGCTGTTGCGTGGCGGCCGAACGAAATTTACACGCGAACGGGAAATTTCGAGAACGCACATCGCCATTAATAACGAACTCGGCCGAGAGACCGAGTAGTCACTCGCGGCCGGGTCGGGAATTTTGATAAAACTGTGGGTGGTATTATTCGCCCTGGACCGCCCGCCGGTAATTTTCATATGGTAGGCCACTCTCTCCCTCTCTCGCGCAAACGGGCGGCCTTTTAATCATGCTTTTAGCGTAAATAACCCGGCTCCGATGTACGAAACCTCGATGTATCTAATTAACGCGCCTGCGTGCGTGGGGCGTTTTAGAGAATATACATTATATAAACGAAGGCGCGTGCACGGCGCGGAAAAATCTAATGAACGGATTAATATTCTAGGCCTTATCTCGTTATAACGCGGCGGAGGCTCCGCGGAAATTTCGAGCTGTCGTCTGGCTTGAAAATGGAATTTCAGCGCAGGGAGGAAGATTTTTTTAGGGAAATGGAAAGCAGTTGGGAACAGCGACGCGTAGCGGTAACGAGAGTTTATTGGATTTGCGCGAGAACGAAGGCGAAGAGGAGCTGCGAGTCAAAGCTGACACCTGGGCTTTTGTTCTTTTATTGCTGTTTTGTTGTATGAGAAGCAGAATTTTCTGCTTAGCATATTATAGTAAATGTGTACGTTGTGATAAAAGCTTTAAATACGGTAAATTTTAAGAAGTCAAAGTGATCCATCAAAAGAATAATAAAAGGTATACAGAGGAAGAAAGTTTATTTCAACGAATATATCAAAATTGTCAGAATTTAACAAAATTAACATACTTTTTATACTCCATGGCATAAAGTTTATTTAACCCCTCAAACTTGTTCTGTCAACTAAATAAAATTTTTTATTATGATTAAAAATAAAAACAAAAAATTATGTATACGAATTTTCATCGACTAAACGAAAGAAGCAAAAGCTCTTCAAACCGAAGTAACAAAGCCATCGGAGAGAGAGCATCACAAGCCTTCAGAAAAAGCACACACCTCTCCTCAGAAAGAAAAAGAAAAAAAAGTCCTGGCTACCTGGCAGAGCAAACTTCCCCGAGTGTCGATAAGCGCCTCTGGCAACAAGCCGCGTCTCCCCAGCGCCTTCTTACCGAGTCCATTTGTCGGACCTTCCTTCCTCCCTATCAGCCCCCCAATCCCACCTGCGATATCCTCCGCGGACGATTCCTTGTAGCCCTCTGCTTTCTCTCTCCTCGTTAATCCGACGGGCTGCCCGTGCTTTCAATCTGGCGGCCGAGGAAAGAAGAGATCGATAATCGCCGCCGCTCTTCCATCCAATCAGCCTGGACAAACAGCTGCGTAATGCAAGCGAGGCAGACACTCGACAAGCGAAGGGGGGAGTCGGCTGTCAAGCGGAGTCTTCTTCTTCTTCTTCTCAATCTCGGCTAGCGCAAATATTAGGGGGAAAAGTTACACGCCGCCGGGATTTGTTTATCTTGTTATTGTTACCCACCCGAGGAGGCGCCGCTGCTTCGAACCCTTCACTTTGCTGGGTATACACTAAGTTGTGTTGTTGGGAGATATTTATCGACGTAATGCATTGCTTGATCTTCTTTTAACGCAGACTTGAACGACTCGGGGTTTGGTTTTCGGATTTGGTTTTGTCGCGGTTGCCCGAACGCTTCTTTTGCCGGGCCGCTAGTCATTTTTTTTTTTTTTTTTTTTTTGTTTTTTATTATTCATCCTACACTTTGTTACGGAAAATTGTCAACAGCGTTATATAATATTGTTTGTTTACTTTAAAAGTTTAACGTGTGAAATACGGATTAAAGTATAATTTACGGTTTAAGATTATCCTTTAACATACTTTTTAACAAATTCTCTACTTTAAAGAGAATTAATTCTGTACTTAATCTCGAAATTTTCATATTAACGTGACTAAGTAATATTAATTAAAACACTCGCGTAAGTCCTGAGAATGAATCATTTTTATCGCCCCTCCATGAAAGCACGCGTACGTGAATTGTCGCTTATCGAAATTAAAATCAATCATTGACGTATTAAAATTTTGACGCTTCAATGTAGCATATGCACTCGCGTGCTTACAAAATCAAAAACAAGTGTCGCGTACACCGAGTGTGTACCAGCCAGTTAACAAGATAACGAGTCAGTTAATTTACTTTGAAAGTATTACAATTCACTCGTTCCAAAGCATACATACGCTTTTATTGAAAGAAATCTGCACTTTGATTTTTAATTGCATCGCGTTAATGCAAAACAAATGAATCGCCGCACACTGAGAGAGAAAAAAGAGTAAAAATTACTATTTTGTATCGTTATTTCAGATATAAGAAGAAAAATAATATTTACTATTCAGATAGTAAATATTATTATTTTTCTGCTCATATATATAAATTTCCATTTTAATATTTACCATTCATATATATAGTAAATATTCTTATTTTTCTTCTCATATCTGAAATAACGATACGAAATAGTAATTTTTACTCATTTTTTTCTCACAAGGAAACTACCCCGACCCGACCTCACCGATTTTAATACTTTTTGGATACGTTGTAGT
>UCOL01001286.1:0-39486 GCA_900474335.1 Ormyrus nitidulus
CCCGCTAAACTAGTTTTCGGGAAAAATATGCTACTTTCGCCCCGCTTATCAGGGACAAAAAGTGGGTTTTTCCGTCGGGTGTGGAATAAAGACATTTTTCAAGCGCGACGAGCGTATATATCTTACTTTGCGCGCAATTTTTCAAAAATTGGGACAAACGTATAAACTGACCGCCTTCGAATAAACCCGACGCACTCGACTCCTTGCAGCGTCAGTTCGTTACATTTACTTTTCCGAAACGAGCGAGCATAAAAGTTTACGGCGCCGCGTAAATGCGCCGCGTGCGTGTCGCGAAAATATAAAATTACCCTTATCTTATAGAAAGAAATCTGAATGACAAAAGAAGTCCTTTATCTTGGAATGCTCTAATTTTCGAAATTATCGTCGAGGTCAGTCGCGGATGGAAATTCAGACTCGTCGGTAGCTGGGAGAGTATGAGCATTTTCGAATTTTGAGGTGCGATTACGAATTGTCTTTGATGGAAGTAACCCAAGTTACTTCGAAAATTCGACCATTTCTGAATTATTCTGTATTTTCCTTTTTAGTTTCATTAGCAATTTTTTAATCAGATATAGTTCAAATTATAAGGCTTAAATTATAAAATGTTTATAATATATTACCAATAAGGATAAATAATCACATTCCAAAGTTTGAAAGCTGTACTTATGAGATCCCAGACCCCTTGCAAACGCTCAAAAGTTTGTCACCAAATTTTCCCAATCTACTTACACAATGAAACCGCCCCGCCGCAGGAGCAAAACTCCCGGAATGGCACATTAGCTGTTTACTCGATGTAAAAACCATTTCCGCTTAATCAAATATCCTTTAAAAAACTTCGCGAAACGACCATTAGAACGGGCTCGGCGAGGGTAATTGGCCTCAAAACTTTTCGGCATAATCGCGGAGGAGAAGCGCCGAAGGAGCTTTCTCTGTACGTAATACTAAACTTTCGAGGGAGAATGTAAATTGGGCGCACTTTTTTTGAAGCAGATGAATCTCGAGGTGGATTGGACGGGGTGAGATTTCAGGAGTATCGAAAGTTTAGCGCCGAGGAGTAGAAAATAACGCGCGAAAGGTAAATTTTTTTTTAATTTATTTATTTAACGTCGCGTCCCTCATATTGGGTATTAGCGACTCAAACTACATAAAAATTCTGATGTTTACAATACATTTAGTCTAGAGACAAATTATTTTACATTTCATAACAGTGTATGATACATAATATAATTACGATGTAATATGAACATTTGATAATACCAGATACTTTACAGATTATATGGTGAGAAATTTTGGTTTAGTTCATATTTGGTTGGATTTAATCGAATCGAACAGTTTTCGTTTTATTTAGACGAGATAATCCGCCGAAATGTCAGAAATACTAAACTTATCGAACTGCTTTAATCTCCGGGCTTAACAAAGTTTTCTTCTTCATTGAGTTAAAGCTTATGAAGTCGTGAAAGTCCTTGACTATTTTGCAGGGATTTGTTCGAATTAGAACTCGGGTTTTTGCTAATTTTAATTAAAGATAAGCTTGCATTATAGTCTTTAATAAACTTTCAATCAGAAATTCATTCACTTCAATAAGGATCTTTTCAGTTATTCGAAATAATACTACAGAGCAGGAAAGCTCTTCTTGCTTATAAAAAACTTAATACTTATTTTTTCAAACTCGAATTTCAACTTGAAGAAGGACGCAGTAAAAAATAAAACTGTCCGAAATGTCGACAAGAAGGAAACTACTAACTGCTTTATTTATTTCACCAAATTGGCACTTAAATTCATAATATTAAAAGTTAATATAACCGCCGTCATCAGAAATTTTAATCAAACGAAAACACGTAACCAAAAGCAGGTAAAGACTCAGCCTGCCCTGAAATCTTCCTTCCCAACTTATTTAAAACCCTTCCCCGACTCGACTCTCCGCCAAACCGTCGCGCTGCTTAACGAGCGAAACTAGGGAAAAGCTGCTCCCGAAATCGGTAATAAGGTCATTGCGCAACGCGTCTCTCCCCTCGGAAAAAGGAGACGGTGTTCCGGGTAACTCGAGTGCTTCATCCCTCTTTGGAGGAATTGGGATTAATTTCCAACAATTTGTTTTGTCCGCCGGCTCGGCTAAATCACGCCTTTCAATTAGGCGCTGAAAATTGGAGTGACGAGCTGTGGTGTCCTGCTTTTTTTGCGTCGTGGAATTAATATTTTTTTTAGGACCGAATGATTCGACGGAGCCGAAGTGGAATGCTTTGGGCTCGTAGTTTTTTTTTTTGTGGTTTATTTTTATTTGAACAAATGAGGAAAACATTTAAAATTTCGTTTTCTATATAATATATATAAATACACGTAAGAACAAAGATTCCCAAGGTTTATATAATATATTTGCTGTATTTTATTTACCGTAAAATTTTCTTTTTTATTCCATATTACGATTTTAATAAAAAGATCCATTAAAAATTTAAAGAAATAAATCTACTGCAATTTGAAAATCTGTATCTTATTGAATAAGCGGTCTTTTTCAATGATCGACCACTTATTTTTTTTGTCTTTAACTAAATTTTCAAAATTACTTTGGAGGAACCTATCATGATTATGCCATGTAGTGAGAAATCATAGTCTTATGAACGAACTAACAAATTTTAATAACTTGGAAATCAATTGATGAATCATATAATACCGTCTAATTTAACAAGACACGTAAGACGTAATGTTAATTACGTTGGTCAATTTTAACTTAAATTTCACCTTTTAATAGATAAGATAATAGTAATTGTTTCATAACATTCCATTTATAATATAAAAATTAATTGTTTCATTGTTTTTATGTTCTCTATGAGAAAGCGTTGTGCCAAAATCGGCTGGCAACGTTTTTAAATCAAAACTCAGAAATGTCAGCAAGCACCAAAACTCGTATTGACGGGCACTTCAATACTTACCCAAAAACCAGTTCCATAACCAATAAAAATAGCCCAAATCCGTGGATAGAACAACGAAAAATGTCGTCGCGCGACGCAAAATTCTCATCTATCTGCTCTCTCTCTTGTAATTGCTTATGAATAAATTTGCGAATATTAAAGGCTCAATTTCAAAGCAGCGATCAGATCCAATCTCTGCGCGTTCTCGCAAATAATTGCGAGCTCCCAATCTTTTGTTTGCGGCTTTGAAATTAGGATATTGCTGTAGATGGCTTTATTTAAATATTATAGAACATTAATAGAAATTTATTTTAAGAATGCTATTAGTACTAATTTGCAAATTTTTTATATAATTCTAAGTATTATTATATTATTTTTTCTTCTTATTTTGTTGTTAACTATTTTCTTCTTTATATTCTTGACTATCTGTCTACAAAAACGCTTGAATCCATACTTTTAACTTGTTTATAGCTGATATCTAGATTTTTTAAGTCATTGGCAATTGATTGAATACAATACTGTGTTTATTGCAGATAAAGATTTCAAAAATTCAAATCTCCAACTTAATGGATCGTCATTATAAAAGCAATCTTAATAAAAACTAAATAAACTAAATAATAAAGTAAAGTTTGTCGCTACAATTGAGACTTGCGAGATTCTAATATTACACTCGCGCCGAACATCAATACGAAAAAAAAGACTAAAAACAAAAGCAACCACAAAGTCATCTTCCAAATCGGATCTGTCAAGAAGTTAAAGTTTAGTGCCATGGCGGATATCTCCGCGCGCGTTTATACAGCTTATGCTTACGAAATAAGTCGTAGAAAAATAAAAGGGTTAGATACGTAACGTAGAATATCAGTACACTTAGAGTGATTTTTTTAATAGCGTCCATGCTTTCCGAACGTGCCTTGAAGTGTCCGTTTATGTCAGTAATTGAAAATAACTTGTATTTGACCGACGAAAATGTAACTAAAATATGATTACGGGTCTAGAAACCACCAAGTAATTGACGAATTGGAACACGGTGAGCGAGATTGCGAATATCACAAAAAAAATAACAATGAACCAAAATATAAATGCCATGAAAGACCCTGCAATCTGTATTCTAGCAGGTTCTCCGTCAAACATTTTCTAGAATGATTAATTCGACGGGTAAGTACTTATAAGTACTGTAGTAATTTCGAAAGTTAAGTAAAAAACCTGCCGGGGTCGTCTTGCATAGCCTCCTTATATCCTATCCAAGTGCCACCTTTAATAGCGGAAATGAAGACGACACCTGGCGGTCGCAAAGTGAAACACCGCTCAGCGAAAGTAAGCCATTGCGGGGAATATCTACCACGTTTCGAGAGTTGCATCAGGTCGTCAAATTTACGCGGCGCGATAACTTGGGCAAACAGAGCGAAATAATTGCAGCGCCGAGAACACTGGAGGGATAATAAGGGCGACGCGGATCGTTTTGCGAGGGGAATAATTGCGCCGAGAAGCTCGGATGGAAAGTAATTATCGCGAGGGAGACTTTTTCTCGCTGCATTTTCCTATATTGGTTTTCGGTGGGTCGTTGACCTACTTAGTAGGACGGAAAATGCGATTGACTATTTATTTGGTTTATTATGAGTTCAACGACAGAAATGAAGTGCGTAAAAAGTATGCGCGCTTACTTCAGAGTATGTAATATGATAAAAACTGATTAGAAGTTTGGAAAGTTAGAACATTTAAGTTACTATTGTCGAAAATAAAACTAAGTAATAAAATTTCTTAAGTGGAACTTCTAAAATATCATAAAAAAACAAAGTCATATTATATATTTTGAAAACTTTAAAATGATGGAAAAAAAGTGAAAAAATAAGAACGAGGTTGTGATAAACGTGTTGATATATTCTATAATGATAGAAGTAATTATTTTAACTTTAAAAATGTCACCCATTTGATTAATTAAAAAGTAAATTATTCTTTTAAAATAAAAATAGTTTGGAGAACTAATTATAAAACAACCTTGATAAAATATTCTAAATAAACGTGATCAATGTTAATAGATTGAATCGCATTTTGTTACTTAAAAATGGTAATTAATTATTCTCAGAATTTTTCGAATAGAGATTATATTGCTGATAATTATTCATAAATGCAGTTCGTTGTTGATTATATCAATTAAGGAATATTTGATGGTTTTTAACACCAAATGAATGATGAATAAAACACTTATTTTTAAGCGTAAATCAATTAATTGAAGCGTTAAATGTGATGTTGAACCATTTCAAGATAACGAAATCAATTTGAACTTACAAAAGCTTGTATAATAGTGGAATAAATCAAAATGTTGCTCGTAGAATGAACTAGAATATTGTTCTAGTTAGCAATAAACAAGTGAGCCCTAATTTAATTTAACTTCAAAAACAATAAATATTTCTACTCAGTCTCAATTTTCTATCCTACATTTTTTACATGATTTACATGCAAAGGAAAACAATAAAAAATTGCGCAGTACAATGAAATGTTTGTTCCGTCAACACAGATTTGTCGGCAAGAATGTGCATCTAATTATTTGTTTTCGGATGCAAGATTGTTTTTTTCCCAACGATGTGTCACTCTTGATGGTAATATAAATATAAACCATTTGTTTTCGTTTTTAATAATTATCTTCCACAGTTTTAGAGATTTGCCTTCTTTTTACTGATAAAATAAACGAAAAATTCGAATTTTTACTAACTTTATTCTGCAGTGGTTGTAATTTTTGTAGATATTTTTATAAGCATTCAGCGGAGCTTAAGTATGCTCTAAATTTAGAAAATGAATGCACTATTTTAGCGATAACAAAGCAAACAATTATCGCTTAAGAGTATGATGTTGCATGAAGGTTCTTGCAATGAAACAGTAATCAGGTGGCGAATAAATGCAACAAGTTGATAATAAAATGAGAATATAATAATGATCTGCAAAGATTTTGTCGATTTTCAGAGAAAAAGATATTAATGAGTATAATCGTCGCTATCTGTGTAGACATTGGAATTCAATTATTTAAAAAACGAAATTAAATTAATGATCCATATTTTAATAAAAAGACATTTTTCATTCATTTTTTATGCAATTTTTCAAGACTGAATATTGTTTTTCCTGATAAGTTTAGGAATTAACCTTCATATTTATAGATTTGAAAATTATGTTTCAACTTTAAATTAGAGAACGAAAATATTACTTTTCTGTAACGCTTTTTATAATTTTTTTATACTTTTTATGTGAAATATTTTTACTGCAAATTAAATTTTATTTTACAGTACTTTTTAAAGATATGTATCAAAATCGAGCATAAATTTCAAATCGTTTAAAATTTTTCCACGCGTCAATGGGAATCTATTAAGAATGTCTTCGACATTGGTCTTTTCGTCAAATATTTGAATAAAACGACCTCTAACTTTAAAAATGGTCTGCGTCGAATTAATTGGTCTATTCTTCTTGAATCAGAGCAAAAGATTGATTCAATGTCATCAGACATAGGGGCACAGAATATTAGTCCTTCTTTCTGAATAAATTTTGCCGCTATATTTAAAATTTTGAAATTTTTAATTAATAAAGAAATTTTTTTTTCACTTTAATTGAAAAAGAAAGTATTAAGCAATTCTTTTTTAAATAACTATACTTTTTGCTAATAAAACATCTCCTTAATTATAATATGTATAAATATACCGAAAATATTATACGGTCTTTTATCTAAAAACTAAAACTGCATAAGCAAAAACTCTCAACGAAATTACATTATAATTCGTGTAAAAATCAATGTAAAGAAAAAACCTAATAAACTAAATAAAAAAACACTAATAACATAACCTAAATCTAGGGAGCCCCAAAATTTCTCCCCAAAACACCTTAGAATTCGTCTGAAATTTCACAGCACTAACCTAAACCTCAAAAATTCACTAATGCTTTTCCCCAAGCCAAAAAGCAAAGTCTAATTGAAAAAAAACTCACTGCTTCGTAGACTTCGCTGCGGCAGGAAAAGAACCAGTCGAGAACACAGCAGCCAAGCACAGCGGGATGGCCCGCTGATGGGACGATCGTCGGAACGGAAGCCAATTATCGGCACGGCATCGGAGGCCTGTTTTTTTTTTATCGGAAGAAGAGACGGAGCCGATCGCCGCCCAGCGCCAACTAACTAACCTTGCGCGCGAAACTGCATCGTCTGGACTGACCAAAGCGGCGCTGCGTGCAAATTGCGTATACGCAGCTCTGCCCTCCGTCAAGTCGCAAGCTCTCTCCCTCTCTTATTCTCTGCACGCGGCAGGCCTTGGCTACCTTTTCTGGGCCGAGAAAAGAGAGAGAGAGAGAGAGAGAGACTCGGATTAAGAGAAATTGGTCATGATTTGGGAGGGGTTTTTAATTTGGAGCTTTTGGGATGATTAAATTGGACGTTTTCTCAAGCTTAAATGGAGTTTAGACAATTTTGAAGTACTAATTGCTGGATATGTTGGAGGTACTGAAAGTGTCACGCTACTATTAAAGCTAACTCGCGAACTGACAGATCAACTCACTATAGAGGATTGAGAACTTAAATAAAATATTTATTAAAATTAGTTGCTTGCGGGTTGTCAAAGCAGAAAGAAAAACTATCAAATTTCGTACCACCAAACCCTATCATCGAAGCTTACATTCTTTCAACCCCCTTTCGAATCCCTACCTCGCTACCCGCAAAATAAAAAAGCGGCGCTTTAAAAAAAAAGAAAAAGGGTCCGCGGGCTCGCCTCTCCGGCGCGTGGCCCCGATGTCGGCACGCGCGCGCTTGTCCCATTGTGCGCGCGAGAGCCCACGAAGATGCGAGGCAACGTAATGAAACTAACTGGACCCGCTCTCGGACCAATTAACCGAGCGAGCCGCGCGCGTTCTCCTACGTACGCGCGGAGTAGTAAGCCTCGCACGACGTAATATTTAATGCCCCGTCGTTCCTCCCTTCCTTTTCCCCTCCGTTCGCGAGCAGTACCTTGACATCGGAGACGAGTGCCCGAGAAAGCGGCTGGAGAAATGGTGCTGTGTACTTTCAGCGCCGGCGGAACTGGCTGATGGGTCGCGGGGCCGGGAGTTTCTGTGCTTTGGATTTGAGAGGATTGTGTTGTTGTTGTTATTATGGGGAAATAATTGCTAGGCGGGTCGAGAGGAGAGTTATTGCAAGTTTTGCTTATGATTTGTGAAATTATTTGCTGCTTGCGTCACCGATGGTACTTGCGCTGGAAATTGTTGCAGAGACGTGGATATTTTTAGTGGTTTAGGTTTGTGTGGTCTAATAATTGAATTAAATTAATAGTGAATTTTTTTGTAGATGAATGCATTAAACGCAAGATTACTTTACGAAAAAGTTCTTCTCAAATTCAAGTATTTTATGGATGAATTTAGCTCCTTCATTCGCTGGAAAAAAAAATTTGTAAATACTGCTTTCTCTACGTTAATAATGCCTTTCGGCCTCCTTTTTATTCCTCGGCGGATTAATGGAGACGTTATTATTTGTCGTGTTCGGTTACGCAACACATTTTCTGATGTCTCAGTTCATTAGAAGGTCGCATAATTTGAATCGATAGTCTCCAACGCGTAATTATGAATATTACTCTAGAAATACCTTAATACTTATAAGTACGGAAGTACCGATCTTATGGCCTGTGACATCAAAAATAAAAATAAAGCAGAAAATATGAAAAGCATTTCTTTCCGAGGTGTACTTTTACGGATATGGGTGTTTAAAGAGCGAATAACCGTAAAAAAAATGTTCCGTGCCTGATTTTCACCTACTTATATCATCTTTTCTTCCTAATCGAATTGCTTACAACGAAGGGTTGTTTCTTCTAATAATTTTCACAACCCCGATGTTTATAAAAAAAATTATCCAAATGCATTGTTTTGAAAATAGAAGTTTTGGAAAATTGCATTCATCTCAAATTTGCAGTCGGGAATCCGAAGAATTTTCAAATTTTTATAAAAAAACTCGAAGCTTCGAAATTCGCGCAAGTATTTTTCTTAAAAGTTGTAGCGAAATCAAGTGCTTTAAAAAACTTTTATGCGAACGAGAGTTTTCAACTGCAAGTTTTGGAATTGCACGAAACTTTCTTTTGAAGAAGTGGCATCTGGCGCAGTAAAATAGGAAAAGTGTTAACTTATATAGTGTTGAGAAAAATTAATACAACCAACCGATGCATGTAAGTAGCTTCAAATTATTGTATTAGAGATTAGCTCAAAAGTTTTGTAAGAAAAAAAAGTGAGTTAAACTACTACGTACAATTATTTTTTAGCCTTATTGCGTTATTCTACAACATTTAGTGAAAATTGTATTCACTCCTAAGTCACAAAAATTACTGATCAAATCTAAACGTACGATAAAAAGTAAAGTAAGCTCGGAATAACAGGTCCATTATATTCAATTGTACGACGTGCAATTTAAGATCAATTTAGATTTTTCTTAAAAGATAAAGAAACTACACTTGCATTAGAATATTATCGCAACAACATCAAATTGTAAAAAGTCAATTATTACTGCAGCTGCCGTCGAATCTTTTCCTGCATGTTGGATTCTTTCTATTCCACGGCGTCTTTTACGAAATAATTAGTTGACAAAATAACTTTCAACCTTGACAACAATTTCTAAATCGCCAAGACGCCAAAAAACCCGCGACCCCTTCCACTTCCCAGCCCGTCGCAACGAATCCTCCCCGCAAAAGCAATCCTCGTCGGGAGGTAAACATTCAGCGAAAAACCGTCGCCGCGACGGCGGCGGCGCCGGGAAAGCTCGGGCGAAAAATGCGGCGGGAAACGCGTCAGCAGCGGGCGGCGGCGGCGGCGGCGGCAGCGTCTGGCCGGAGCGGTCGATTATCTACTTGAGGCATTGCAAGTAGTCGGGCTGCGGTTCGGTGAGACTCGGCCGTCCTGGTCATTACGGTCTCTCTCGTCCCGCGAGGATCGATTAGGCGTGTTTACGCGCCGAGGAGAATTCAACGCTCGCGCGGGTCTAAGTGCCCCCCCCCCGCCCCCCGTAGTATCGATTTTATCGGGCTTCCGGCGCGGGATCTCTGTTTTTCTCGCTCGTTTCTTCGCGGGTTTATTGTTTGGGTGAATGGGATGGACTGATCGAGTTGGGATTTTCAGTCGGACTTCGTGCGAGAGGTACAAGTGAGGCTGAGCAGTGAGGCTGCTGGTTGTTTTGTTCTATTGTTTATTAGAATTCGCTTCGAGAGAGGAAATTTTGGCTTACTTTTTTATGAATAGATTTTGCGTACGTCAAATGTAGCTTCTATTTTTTAATATTGGAGAAATTCAAAAGGTTTTTACTGCAGAAAACTAAAATTTTCATTTTATGGATAAAGTATAGAAATATTCAGTTTCGATATAATATTTTTACTAAAAATAAACCTCGTATACTGTCTTGATTCTACATTCTTTCCTCTACAAAACTACGAAATCGCAGAAATTCTATTTGTGAAACTCGCAGAGCGAAAAATATTATTTGCTCCGAGTCCTGATGAACTCGACAATATATCTTTTACATCGAGAACTGTAAATCAATTGATTTCTATGCTGCACCTTTATATGGCTTCGTGTTTTACAGCTTTGATTATAGAAGCTCTTATTTTTCCGTCCGCAGCGGAGATGGTTCTTTTTTTCAAATTTTGTTTATTAGCCTTTCGTTTTATTTACGGTTTCAATAACGTCTTTTCTGCAAAATAAAATGCTGCCCATTGTTGTTTGGCAGCGAGCTGAAATAAAGACGAAAAATCCGCGGTAACAAAGAGTAGAGTTCGAATTAATTATTTAAACTAAAAACTTTCTCGACTCAGGCAAAATTCTCTTCCATAAGTCCTCTTTCCTCCCGTCGTTTCAGAGTTCCTTCCAAAGCGGCTTACAATTTTTCCCATTTCATCTAATGCCGCGCTTAAAAATACTAATACACATATCTATCCTCTCTCCGCAACTCATCTACACGACTCAATCCAACATTTGCTCCGAATGAAAATTCCTTCCCGAATAAATCAATCGGGCAAATTGACAAAAGGGTCACTTCCTTCCGCGTTTTTTTCTCTTAACGGAGTCTTAGGCTCTGCTTGTTTTCGCTCGGCCTGCTGAGTTGAAAGATAGATTGGTTCGTCGAATGTTTCGCGGACTGCAGAAACGTATGAAAGTCTTTACGAGGAAAGTTTCGGGCTGCCGATGCGGATTGATTTTCAAAGTTTTTCAAACTGCGAGGCTGACAATGAAGAAAATGTAGGATAGAAGTGTATATCAATGAAAATGGTGCATAGATCTTGATGAGACTCGTAATTTGGTTGCTTAGTTTTTTACTTTAATGCTCCATTACTGATAGATTAATATATTGGATTTTTCATATAAAAATTACGTAAAACTTTACGATTGACTTGGATTGTAACTTAACAATTTAAAGGTCATCTTACAAAGTAAAGTTTTCTTCTGTTATGCTTCATTTTAAAAAGTTTTTATATATGTAAGTAAGCAAGTAAATTTACAAAATAAAATTAGATTTTAAATGAAAGATTTATTTTCTATTTCATTACAACGCAGTGAAAAACTAATTACTGCATTTTAGCGTTCGTAAAGGTATAAAATAGAAAATATTTCTATTGCAACTTATATAATGCAGAAGATCATAATAGAATAGTAAACGCATGAAAGCAAAGGAATGTTTGAAAGCATGTTATACAACTCCGAACCATTGCGACTGGATGTTAGACGTGACTTTTAAAAACATATGAAAAATCGAAAAGATTTCAAAAAGAATTTTAATAAAAGTAGGTTACGCGTTATTGAAACACGTCGTAAATAAGATTCAGCTTCGCTTCCTGAACGAAAATGACTTCTTTCTTCAAATGAGACTTTTTTCTCTCGAAAGCGCGGCGATCGAATGCCGCTGAAAGGAAGCGAAATAAAATTCCTTTGCATCCGAGAAAGGGGAAGGAGAACGCTATTATTCTGATTTTTCTTTGCGAAACTCTAGAAAAACAATAGGTGCCGGGGGAAGAGAAACGCCAAGTCGGCGCAAAAAACGTAACCAGCGCGAATGAAAGAAAAGCGCACTGCGCGAGTTTGAATGTTCAGAAACTGAAAAAACTTGTTTTGTACAAGCAAGCTCGGGTATTCAAACGCAAAGTAGTTGGGTTTTTTTTTATCTTGGACGTTTATTAAGAGAAAAACAGGAGCAGGTGTCGATAAACAAAAATAACTCGAATTTTCTTACACCTTCGAACTGCGGCCACGCGGCAATAAACATACCGGTATAGTATTTAGAACATTTTATCTGGAATATTGCTGCAAAATTCTTTGGTATATTATGTAAGAACCGCTAAAAATACAAAATCTTAAAGCATCTTTTCTGGCTTTCGATTTTTGCGGCTTAGATTATTTATAGCGAAGGAAAGTGGGTTAATACATCGAGTCCATATCGCCGAATTCTGAAGTTGTGAAGTCCTCATTTGCAGAAACATTAACAATGGATGCATTCAGCTATAACGTTGACCGCGTTCTCATATTTTCTCGAGTGAACCACATTTTTTCCTCTCCCACGCACATGCACATGCACCTACACCCGTGCAGGGGCCTCAAGAGCCATAGACGTACGTACGAGAGAGATTTCTTTTTAATTTCTTCCAAGATTTGTTTTGTTAAATAAATAACTATCGTAGCGACTGAGATAGTAGGTGGCTGTTTACTCTTGAGTTTATTATCATTTAGGTTTTTTACTTGCTGTAGTTAATCTTAATTTATTATTAATATATTAATGAAGGTATATTTAATGATTATATAGTACATATTATATAGGATTTTTATGTATTAAAATAAAAGCGATCCAAATGTCTATAAAGTATGAAAATTTATAATAGTTAATTATATTTATTATTGCAACTAAAGAACGGCACACACTATAAAATTCTTTCTCAACTGAGAATTTCTATATTAATTTGCAAATGATAAGCCATCTAGTATTTAAATCTTATAAAGTCAATTTTTTATAATAATATAAATATTTATTAACACCCATAAGTTTAGATTTTAATTACATTTTCATTCGTTCCCAAATAAATATATAAAAACTTTTCAAAAATCCATTCCACAAAGCTTTGAAATGCATTTAATTCCTCAAATACACACGAAATTTGACTCAATTTTAAAATATTTAATTTATTAAATCCAAAACCGTTCAATTCCATTTTCCCTAAAACCAAACAAACGAACAAAAGCAGATAAAAAAACCCCCTCCAAATAAAAAATCAGCCACATCGCATCAAGCAAATCAACTCAGCATCACCCTTCAGCAGCCAATAAAATCAATCGATACTCCCCCTTTCACCCCCTTCATCCCCGATTTCCATAAACGTCGAGGGGGTCGGGGAAGGGGCTTCGCGTTCTCCAAACACAGCGAAGGGCCGGCAGCAGGCCTGGGCGACACCTCCGAGGGGGTGGCGGTGGCACGAATTCGAACCAGACACCTGCGCGCAAGTCGTGCGCCGGCCTCCCTCTCTCTCTCTCTCTCTCTCTTTCGCCCAGTCAACCCTAACCCCCCCGAGCGCGCGCGTCGGTACCAGCAGTTCTAGCGGACGGCTCGCAGCGCTTGCACGTGTCGAGAGATCAGTGAGGGTGCGTCGTTCTTTCTCTCTCTCTATCTCACTCTCTCTTTCTCTGCTTGTGCGACTCGACCTCCCTTTTTGCCGAGGAGGCTAAGTACGCCGAGGAATCAGGTGAGCGAGCCGCAGGTTTTAAAGGCTATTTTTAGATGGGGCTGAAAAGGGGTACGTTTTCGCGGATGCCTTCGTTGAGCGATGGAAGAATTTCGACGAAGGAATTGCTTGTGAGGAGGATTAGGCTCCGTATTTTAATGCAAGTATCGATGGTGTACGTGATTTGTTAAAAATAAGTGTGGGGTTAATATTTTAAGAAAGACCTTTGTGTTTTTTTCAATTTCATAAATCTAATACAAACATTTTATAACGAACTTTTTTTACGCTAAAAGCATTTATAATTCAATTTCAACTATAAAAATGATTTATTTACGTGTATTTCAATAAAACAGACTCTCCTTTATTAAAGTTTTAATGGTACTGAAAACATTGAAACTTGGAATTCATCGCTAAAAATTATCACATAAATTTATTTCAAAAATATTAATTATTTATTTAACGTGTATTAAAGAGATCTTTTAAAATTTCATTTACTCAGATTTCAAATAACATATCCGCACGTATTCATACGCATTCAATAGAAAGCCATGCGTTAGATTTTGAAAATATTTTCCGCTGAAAGAGACACGGAGCGAACGACAGAATTCGAGGGAAAAATAATAATTTATCTCTCGGCTGAAAACGCGTTGACGTTCTGCGGATTCCGATCAAAAGCGCATTATGAATTCTAATGTGTTTGGTTTCAAATGCAAAAGAAGCAGCTGCCCTAATTTGATTCCGCTGTTTTCGATGATTGTTGCGCTCTCGTCTCTTTGTTAACTCTCGCTTCCTTCACTTTTCAAGCGCTGGATTCAGTTCGTTAGGATTCATCGTTAATTTTCTTCAATCAACAATGAATACAAGCCTGAATGAACAACATCTTTATTTCAAACGAGATGATTCAATTTTGAATAACGTATTTTTTTTGTTTTTGTTTTTTTTTTACTGCTGGCTTTGTTTTACTACGAGTATTTACTTTGGGTCATTAATTGTGGTACGTCATTTGAATATGATACTTTATAATATTATTAATTACAAGTTTTATTGCGCAACATAAAACTGATTCAAACTGAAAATTATACTCAAATATGTAAATTCGGATTTACATTTAAAGCAAGCTTTCGATGTAATAAAAAGAATATGTTTTGACAATTTTATCACATAAATTTAATGCCCAAACAGTCCAAAAAAAATCAGATCCTAAAAATCATTAAACATTACTTTCCCAGCCACTCACCAAATTTTCATCCAAAACACTGATTCCCCTTTTTTAAATGCCCAAAAGTATTGTGGACATTCCACAGTCTCTGTAATTACTCAAAACTCCCAACGCGTATCACGTGAGCATCCTACTTCCAGAACCGCGTTTTCCGAAGTAATAACAGTGCTTTACCAAAGGCGCCCACAACTGAAACATAAATTTCCAAGCCCGAACTTCCTCCCCCCCTCCGCATTAACTTAATAACTCGAGCATCAATCGGGAATCCGATTCCGAGCGGCTTCGAAAATAGCCGCCGCCGTGAATCCTTCGCTTTCTCCGTCTACAATCCGAGCGACTTTCTCCGGATCCACAATTAAAAGGTATAACGTATATCGGCGCATCAATTATTGAGGCGCGGCGTATCGCGCCCGAGCTTTTGTACCTCCGCGATTAGAGTGTCTATAGGCCGCGGAGAGCTATTTTTAAATCATCGACCATTTAATTATTGATATTTATTAAGGGTTGCCGGTGGCGACGCGCGGGATATTTGTCTTTCCGATTGATCCGAAACGTCGGGAATCTGGATTGAAATTCGTAAAGTTCTTGCTATCACCAAGTGTCTTTTGAAGGAACAAAGGTCTATTAATAAATTGGGGAAAAAAGCGGCTCTGAAAGCGAGACTCGCAAGTAAATTTTACCAGGAAGGTAATAAAGCCTCGCTCCCCGCGTTTGGCCTTTCGGAAAAAGCGCAATACAGGAGCATTGTTCAAATAAGATGTTGCAAAAAAAAGCGAGGCGAAAGTATTGCATATTCTTTCCTCTTTGCGGAAAGTAGAGTATTTTCGACCTTCTTCTTATGCTCCTCTGTTCTCGTTCCTCAATGAAGGGAGCCTTTGATGTTTTCTTGCTGCCTCTGGCTTCTTTTTGTCCCTGCCTGTGCATATTATATATATATATATACACATTACACCTGAGGAAAAATTAGGAAATTCGAGTTTTTGCAGTTTTTGAAGGCGGATTATTTGTTTATTAAGAGATGGGATATTTGTAGTTATTAATTAATGAGACGAGTCGGTTTTATTGCGATGATTAGAAACTTAAGATACCTCAAATATTTGGTAAAAAGTTCTTTTTATATTCAGTATATATATTCAATTATTCAGTGCTTTAAAAATACAAGTTTATAGATTTCAAAAGTGTTTATAAAATTTCATTTTTAATTGCTTTTTTTTATCGAGAATTGCTCTTTTAAAACCGTGATGAAATATGAACCAAAATCAATCAAACCGCGATGTTTCTGTGTCATATTCGCGTTTGTCGCACAGAAAATAAAAACTTTTTATTAAAACCAATTTTCACCTGGTGAATATTATAACAATTAAAGAATAAGACAAAGTATAATGCACGTAATACTTACTTATCCCTACCATTTATTTACTTCTAATTGCCGTACTTTGCACTGCGCCCAATATAGAATTATTATAACACTGATTTCTCAAATCACGATTCCGCATCAATCTGCAAAGCAACTCCGACACGCGATTCACTCCAACATTATCAATCGCCCCTTCTTTTCCGCGCCATCTTTATCACCGCCAGGCTGAACTCAACATTTCATTCCCGAGAATCCGCCTGAACTCAATACACCCCTACGAATCCGTCTCCCATCCTCGGACCACATCAAAGGAGCGAAAATTCAGCTCGGCGCCTCTTCCAAAAAGCGGCTCACCTCCTCGTTTGCATCCGTCTGAAGTATCATCCAGCTACGCGTGGATCTTTTCCCGGAAAAAGAGAAAGGGGGTGGTCGAGAAGAGTCTTTTCGGTGGGGAGGGGGAGGGGGGAGTCGCGGAGGAAAGCGAAGGTGGGAAGTGCGAAAGTTCACCAACAGGTGATCGCGCGAGGTGCCACGAAATTGTGGGCGCGGAAAATATTCGTTTGAGAGCGAATTCGCGGCGCGTTTGGGGTTCGGAATCTTTTACGCGAACTGCGTGATATTTACGTTTGTTTATATTAAAGGTTTTTAAAAAATTGTTACATACGTCAAACTGTACTTGTTAAATGTTATTTTCGAATGAAATGAAATACTTTCAATTGAGAAATCAGGTTTAAATTCGTGAGAAAATACCTGCAAAATTAATCTTATTTCCTTTTATTATCAATTCAAGGATGACTTGCGGGTTAAAATTATTTGTATGTAGGTCATATGATATAAACCTGAGAGAGCAAAAAAATAAGTATTAGTGTTTAATAAATTTATACATAGCCTATTCTCTAAATCTCAGGCCAAAGAGTCACTATCAATTTTCACCAAAACTCTCTATAAAGCTATCAAAAAATACAATTTTCTCTAATAACCGATAGAAAGAAAATCCCTTCCCTTCCACTAGAACAACCATTATCCCACTGCCAAGTGTCTTTCCACGAACGAAATTCCGGGGCCATTTCTCCCCGCAGAAGCGGAAATATTCCCACTTAGAGCGGCAGGATTCGTTTCCACCTCTTCAAAAAAAGTCGTTCATCCCGCCGCTGAAATAGAGCTTCCCACGTCGTTGAAGCTCTGTCGAGAGCACCTTCTCCCCCACCTGCAAGCTCAGCCTCGATAAAGACAGCACTCGTTTGTAACGCCGCTAAGCCCCGCTGACCCGTCCAGCAGCCCCCTTTTATCCTCCTTCCTGCCGGGACTTTTTAATGAACCCTTCGGTTTAATATTCAATTCTCCGAGCGATCGATGCAGTCCTCGGACAGGTAAATTACAGGGACGAGCTTTTAATTGCTTTCCAATTTGCCGCGACTTTAACGAGAGAGTCGAGGTGTATTGATTGCCGCCTGGTTTTAAGTTGACGCGGGAATTGTGATGCGCGGAGAGGGAAATATTCGAGGCGATTTTTGGCTCGACGAACTGGAGGCCGGGACGTCGAGGTGCTTTTTCGCGCGATCGGGCTGACGATATTTTCGAGCGCGAATTTTATTTGATAACGGAGGATGTTCGAGGGCAAAGTTCAGCTCGGCGTCAATGTTTGCGCGGCACCGCGAAACTGTGGAATCTCATATGAAGGACTGTCGTGGCACCCCGAGGGAATGGCTTGATGTGGTTCACTGTCGCTCCCGTATTTACATTGAAATGGAGATTTTTCAAGAATTTTTTCATAACGCAGTGTTTGCTTTGACAAATTTTTTTGCAGTTTTAATAAAAAAGATTAACAGGGCTCGCAGCATACGATGGTATTTATCTTTTAACATCCCAAAATCACGCTATTCTTTTCTCCGATCTCTGCGGTTTCCATTTCATGTGTTCGTATAGGTAGACTGAATAAAAAACTGATTTGGAGTAAAAAAAAGACCATTATGGGGCAAAAAACAGATGCTCTTGTTCTCCTACGTGCTCCATTTGAGAACAGCGACCTCATATAAATTTAATTTCCAATCTAAACAGGTGCATGTTTTCCGTTAATCCTAGTTTTTAAAAATTTTATTATAATATCACGTTTTAATAATTTTGTTTTCTCTTTCTCTATGCTGTTTCCAGTTGAGAAAAAAGTATTACTTTACTTTTTCCCTTTGAAAGATGTATTATGATTTAAAAAATTGGTTAAATGCAGGCAAGTACGAGTCACTTTTTAAAAAGAGTTCCTTGCAATGTCTCTTTTTTTCTTCTTTATTCTTGCTTTACTCCGCTCGAATAGAAAGAGTAAATGTAATTATTAAATCTCTCCATTCATGATTCTGACTTAAAAGAATTTAGATAGCGATAAAATTTTAAATACACATAATTTATGCATAAATGCACTTCAGAATTAATGCGTTTATTTTATCAATTATATGTACACGTCGGATGCACAGAGTAAACCAACAAAGATACTTGTGGCCACAATTATTAAAAACAGATTCATTCTGAATATATTAAGCTGATAAAAACTTTACTTTCATGCAACCATAACATAAAAAGCTAAAAGTAAACAGCAACTTTGCTCCAAAGTTAAACGTACGTAAAGATAGTAAAGAAGGCTTCGGTAAAAACTTAAGACACCCCATTTGTGACGCAAAATGTCATCGGAATGCATATAAATATTGATACTTGATTTGGGAAGTGAAAAAGTTATGGTGAGGTTTAAGATTTTGCACTTGCAATAATAATTCCTTCGTCTTATTTACTTCGCTGATTTTATTTGGACTTCTTTTTTTTAGGTTTTTTTTTACATCCGACTGAAGGCACAGCTGTCAAAACTTTCTAAAGAATAATTTCTTTTTTAAGAAGCTAAAACAAACATTAAAATTTTTCCGCATATAAGTTTAATGAAAATCGAATGTTTTTTCAATCTGCTAGATATTGTTTCAATAATTCAATGTCAATACAATTGAATTTCGAACGTACAATGCTGCAGAAAATTCGACGAGTTATTAAATATTATTATTTATTTAGCAGCGAAAACCCGCAGCTTTAATAACTGCTACGTATGACGCTATTCGCGCGGCCGAATAAATTCCTGACTTTTTTTTCCAAGTCCTTTTTATAATTTTCTACCAGTCGACCAATAAACGAATATTGCCCAAAAGTGGCTCTAAAAAAAGCGTCACAAAAGGCGTGTTTACTGGGAATGTTCAGCCTCAGAGCTTTAACGTAGAAGCTTGATTTCGTATATATTAATATATGATTTATTAAAGAATTCAATATTTTGTGTAGAAATTCGAATTAAATAAATAAAAAAGTTGTGAAAAAAGTGCTCCTTTCTAAGGCTTTTTAATAAAATAAAATTTATACTCTGCAATAAAAAAGGCCACCATATACTAAACAAAATCCAGACCAACGACTTCCTTATCATTTTATCTAGGTCAACTTGCAAAATCTCAATGAAAAGCATTCCCTGCTAAAATCAAAGCAAATTATTCCGGCACCGCATCACCTCCCGAACTCGTTCCAAGAAAAACTTACACCACCTAATCCCAGAAAACTATTCGCAACACAATCAAAGCAGGACCGGCGGCCGAAACTTTCTCCCAATCAGCGAACTCCGCATCCCAGCGGAGTGGCTGCAATTTGCCTCCGCAAGAAAATGTTTCCGGGCAGCCGAGCAACAAGCCGCGTCTCATTAGAATCCCCAGTCAAAGCGTTCGACGTCGGAGAGGGATGAAAAAGCGAGCGAACTTCCCGCCGGGATAATGAAGAAAATCGACGGGGTCTTCGACTTTGAGGCGAGGCCGTCGATTGGAAATTGGCGTGCAGGCAGCTTGCGGTGACGGTTTTAGAACGCAATTTTTTTTTTTTTTCAAGAAATTAAGCTAAATAATACGTCTGATGACCTACATAAATAATAGTAATAGATGTGTTTGCACTTTTGAAATTTTGTTTCACCTTAGCCTACGGTTAAAACATTTCGCTTACTGTTAGTAAAGAAAAGGTGCAACGCGAATTTCCCATTTGCATGCAGTCACAGAAGTAGACTTTTATTTTTAAGAAAGGTTGAAAATATTAAATTTTTCTCCTGCGCATCACGATAAAGATATTTTTAAATAATAATAAACAATTGGCTTGACAGATTTACAATTTAATGAAAAAGTAAGAGAATTCATTTGTAAAGCTCGACTTTTGAAGAATCGTTGTAATAACCATTTTTATTCCCATTGAAGAATTCCAATATTCGACTACGCGGACTTTACATATTACTTTGTAATTAATGGCCAGAGGTACGATGTATGCAGCTATATACGCAAACGCCGGAATGCAGAGAGGGCTTGAATATTTTCCCGGAATTTTATTTTATGAATACAGTAAGCTGCTCTTGGAAATATGACTTGGACCCCGAATTTCACATAATTAATGGACAGCACCAAGGAATTTCGGAATATTTTTCATCGAAGAATGCGGAGATTTACCTCCGAGGAGAGATCGATCCGATAAGCGAAATTCATTTCAGCTTTAGTGTCCCGAAGCGAATTAAAGTAACGCGCCGGAAATGAAGCTTCCGCAATGTTTCTTAAACAGCGAACTTATTCAATTTTCTGATTAGCACTAAAAAAATTTCAATACATCGTTATGCAAACTCGCTGCATTTAAATTCAAATGAACTTCTGGCAGCGCATTAAACTTTTCCGAGGGTGACAAATGCTAATAAAAAAAAAGCTCTCGTCCATCTCCGCGCTGAAAGCATCAGCGCCGTAATTTTTAATCCTCGGCAAAAGTAAAAAAAAAAAAAAGGAAAGAAGCTAATCACCCCTTCGAATAAATGTCAGAAAAAAAGTAAATATCACCGCGATTGACGACGTGAAATTCAAAATCAACGCTCGCAAATGTCCGACAGCGTCAATATCGGACTGCCGCAGGATCCCGTAAAAGCGAAGTGCGCGTAAATTCCATTCGCGCAAGAAGAAAGCCCCTCTTCGACGTTCGTTTTACAGCCATCCTTCAGCATTAAAAGGACATAAGGAAGGCTAAAAACTTTATTCGCACCTAATGATTCTTTATTCCTTCCGCAGCTCGCAAGAAAGCTCGGGAGCTTTTTGTGCCCTCCACGCGCGAAGAATTTATGTACCGGCTGACGGAAAAAGGAGGGGCGATGAAATTTTCGAGTGCTGCGTGTGAAATATGCGAGTTTACGTCCTTTTTTAATATTTCTCGCAGATTAATGAACTTTCCGAGACACATCGCGGGATTAAAATTGGTTTAGTTTCGGTCGGGAGAGGAAATGGATGTCGTGGGAGGTTGTAAGTTTGAGACTTTTCGCGTTTCCTGTTATCTCATCCCTCGACGTTTGTCACTCCGACGGGAGGCTGGGAATTAAAAATTCATGGGATTAGGTGGAGAAATATTTGACGTTTGAATGATACATAACTTTGCGTTTGAAGTTTTAACGAAAAATGAAGAGTGATTTATTGAATTGTACAAAAGTCTACGTGGATGTGTTTATTGCAATACGTAAACTTTTAAAAATAAAAGTACGTTTATTCAATAATCTTGAAAAAATTCTCAAAAAACATACATTTTTAAACAACCACTATGACATTCAATAATTATTTGAACACACATGGCTTTGTCAATTTAAAAGTGTCTTTTAATTTTGTTTTTTAACTTTATCCAACCGCAGAATCAAACAGCAGAATGTTAAAAGCTCGAAATAATAAAATTTCACTAAAACCTTTTCCACCTAAAAATTTATTGAACCTTTTACAAAAATCTAAAATCGCCAATTCAACCAAACAAAGAAAAGCCACCGTCAACAATCGACGTCACTTTAAACCAACAATCGAACAGTCCTCAAAACTAAATAGCAGCCGATCGTTGAGCTCGCTTTAATTCGGTAAGTGAAGGGCCGCTCGCCTTTAATGAAGCTTTAATTAAGAAATGATCGGCAGTTGGGGTACCTCCCAAAGTCGAACTTTTAATTAAGTAAGTAGCCCCACCGATGACTAAACATTTTTACTATCCTATAAATTCAATTCGACGATTCCATTGCCAGCGGCTCTCTGTGCTCCGATTATTCCGGGGCTCTATTTCAATTTATGGAAAACCCGCTGTGCTTCTGATTTCGCGGATTCGGTATTCAACGATCGTGAATTGAATTCTAATTTACTTCGAATTTACTTCTGCCGTTGACGTTTTAGCGGACGCAATGAAAAATTAATTCGAAATTTTGAATTTGGAGCCTCAAGAGCGACGCGCGAACCGAAAGGACGTAATTGCCGCGGAATTTTTGGGTTGCTTGTCTCGCTGATTAAAATTAACGTCGTTTGGATGCTACAAATTGCGCGTCTACAATAAATTTACTGTTCATTTTTTTCAGCTAATCCTGCACAAGCCTTTTCGTTATTATTAAAATGATTTTCATAAAAAGAACCGTCGTTCGAAAATTGACACACTTTTTTTTTTCTTCAGTGCTACGCAGCAGAATATTTATTTACAAGGAAAAATCAGACCTCGGCAAAGTGCAGCATCATCAAAGCACATTACAACTCTCCGTTCTATTTTTCTTTCCCGGCGGAAAAATCCACTTGGAAAGTCAAACAAGCGCAACTCATTAATTTATCCGGTGCCACCCGGTTCTTCCCCGGAACTCTCGCGAAAAAGGCCAGGCGAAATATTATCGCAACTCGATTATCCGAGCCGCGCAAACTCGATTATAGGACTTTTGTGCGCACTTCGTTGCCCTGAACCTAACCGAGGTGGATGTACTTGTTAGAGGTGTCGCTGCTTTTGGGTTTAGGAACTTTTGTGCTGTAACTTTACCGGTGTTTTGGGGTATAGTGTATTTCGAGATTATAAAATAAAATAATAAATAAATGCATTCAAATTTGACGTGAACATTTTTTCGTACACGGAAAAAAATACTCTTGCAATCTTTAAAATAAAATATAGTAAAAATTACTATTTTCGGTAGGAAAAGGCGGACTGACTCATTTTATGAGGATCTCTGCTATGTTCATAACAAGTAAAATTTGATTGTTTATCTTGTGACACATTTTTCGAGCCGAGCAAAGCGAGGCTGCCTAATTAAATACATTTTTCAATCTTTGTAAGGCAGAACGTTACACCCCTAAATCGGACCTTGCGCGAGCCAGGCTTGCATTACTAGGGCCGCATCAGGAGTAAGGTAATCCAGGTACATAAGAAAATTTCTAATCCGGATACGTAATTTTTATTCAAAGTTTTTAGATTCATTTTTAGATGTTTGAGCATAAAAAAATCTAAGTAATCTTATGAACAGCTAAATTATCGAATTGGTGCTCTTAAAATAAATTTAGCAGTTAAGAGAAGGAATAGATTATTTACATTAAATACTTTAAAAAAAGAAAAATAACCCCAATCTACGCAGCATGAATTCATTATATCTTTTTGTCATAAAATACAATTACATTATATACCTATTAATAACGACACAAGCAATGATTATCATGATTAAAACCAAGCACGACAATATACCACCTTAATAAAAATTAAAACTCCATATTACCGCAAATCCTCCATTTTCCTGACTTTCAGCCCCTAAATAAATCAGCCCTATTAACTAACCGCCTCAGGTGTAACCAACCCCCCAAAATATATTTATCCCCAAAGAAATGGACAAAATACTAATAGACCTCCCCTAAAAACAAGCCAGCAGCCCTAAAAAAGAAGAGCGGACCAGCCATCTCGGCTCCGCTCCCCGGCATTTCTCACCAGCCAGAAGCAAAAAGCTGCCTTTGGCAATCTGCGGGAGAGAAACGCCCTGTCACTCTGCCGGCTACCGTCGCCATGCTTCATCCGCTTTTTTTCTTATTACCCACCGCTTGTTTTCCCTCCGGCCTGACGACGCTAATTTCTCCTCGAAAGTAATTGCCCGGGGGGATGCGTACGATTCGTGCGAGCAGCTGATGAACGCGACCTTCGGTGATTGAGCACCGGGATGCTTTGTTCTTCCTAAAGCTTTAAAGCCTCGGCTTAAATTTCAACGGATTTTAATCCCGCGCTTTTCGTTTTAGGGAAATGCTTTCAGGGTATTACAGCCGAATGCGTGCTGACGCAAAAGCTTCGGGGGATCAGCATTGCTCGCGAAGACGTAAAAAATGTCGCCGCATTTTCCAGTTCCAAAAAAAACGATCGCGCAACGTTTCTCCCGCTAAACCAAAAGCAGTTTTCAGCCCAAAGAGCCGAAAAGTGAAAACACCTCGACGAGGTAGCATCTCTTACATCCAATCGGCTCGTCTCCTTGCATCAACGAGGCTCATTATTCGGCTCATTGTCCGCTTGGGGGCACTTGCGCAATTATCACGGCAATTTCCAAGTGGTCCGCTGCACTCGAGCCCTCGCTCCAGCAATTAAGCCGGCAATTAACCGGCGGCCAAGGTCACCGACAATGCCGCGAATTCGTCACAAAGACTCGCCCGGCGATTATAGTTCTTGTCGAGCCGAGTCCAATCAAGTGTTTATCGTCCGGCTGACTGCGATGGACAGCACCGGCCTCACTTTCGAGGATGCTCCGGGAGATCGAGATGATTAGTGAACTGTGGAATGCCGGCTGATTTCGGTGAATGAACGGGTTAGTCCATTGTTGGAAGAGATTCGGTTGGTTTTGGGGAGAGATGCTTTTGGATTAGAGAGGGCTTCGAAAATTGGATCGAGTCAACGTGGACGACTGAAATTAGGTGAGGACTGCATATACCGCTTGGTTTATCGTTTTTTAATTAAATTCGCTGGATGACTTTCGTTTTTAATAATGACATGGTGCAAATTAAGAAAATTGCAGCGAGATCGATAATTAATTAAAGCTCGTCGGTAGCATTTCAGTTTTTCGCCAGAAAATGCATCATTAAAAGAAACATTTTTATTTCTCAAGTAGGTCACATTATCACCGCTCTCCGAGTCTCCGGTCCTGACCCAGTTACCCTTGAACCCTCCTCGCTTGAAACTTCTTGCCCGCAACAGCCAATCCAAGGGCCTTTCCGCTCTCTTCTTCTCAAGAAAACAGTCAGTCCCGATTAGCAGCAATTATCGAGCCATCGAACAAGCAGTGATTAATGTCCGGCTTAGCGCGAATATTAAAAATCCGAATCGGTCAGCGGACAAAGGAACGTCGGCGGCAAGAATTCGGCAGGTTCGAGCGGCGAGCTGTCCGCCCACTAAGAATTAATGTTGCCGAAGGTATGGCGCATTGATTTTCCGTCAGCGGCGCCGCTTACGTTCGCCCCTTTTTTTTTCACCGAGTCGCGTTGCTTTTCAGCGCAATGAGCGCCGTATTTTACATTATGATGGATTTTTGGCCTTTTTTTGTTTAAGGGGAGGAATATAAACGTCGGTTTCTCGCGGGTTTGGTTTTATGATTGATTGGCTGCTTGGCACGCGAAGTTAATCTGATTTATTGCTGCCTGGAAATTGTTGCAGTCTAATTTGTTCGTGAAATTTTGCGGAACTTTGTAATTTTATTTGATTAACTTGTTACATTTTTGTTTGGATTGAAATTTTGGTGTTTAATTTATTATTTTTTAGACCCTTTCGAATTTAAATATAAAATTAATAACAATAATTTAATCTTAGAATAGAACTTTGCGATTGAATGTTGTATATTTATTCACTCGATATTTCGTCTGCAAATTCCTTGCATACAATTTCAATTGCAAAACTTAATTATCCCTTTCGCATTCAGTAAGTAGAAGCATTTCTATGTCCCGAATGCTTATGCTTCAAACAATTACACTGCAATCTAATTTTAAAATTAAAATTTATTATTTTAATGAAATCTACAAAAGAAATATACAAAATCTGACCAAAGAAAAACTGGACTAAATACCCAGCGCTCAATTTTTCGTATCTTAAATCCTTACAGTTTTCGAAAAAAATTCACGTTTCTTAATTAAATTGACCTCATATTAAATATTTCATCATTATATATTTTCAGTTAGCAATTAAACCTCGAAATATTTAATATTTCCATTCTCAAATAGCCCTTTTGGATCTCTTCGAGCCTTCAAAAACCGTCAATCTGCGTTTCTCTGTAACGGGCGGTTTAGCATACACTTGCCGGGGGACGCAGCCTTTGATTGACAGTTCGGTATTAGAATTCGCGTTCCCCCAATTAACGCAGATCGGAACGTATTATATTCCGATGTAATGAAGTCACGTGACCCCGTTGTTGCGGGCAGTTATTTAACGCGCCGACGAAATTCGAGGCAGGCTAAATATCTTGAGATTCGTTCGCGTCGATTGACGTCTGAAAATCAGCGCGAAGCTCTTAATTTAATAGCAGACTATTTCCCGCATTGAAATAATTGACTGCGATCGCGTAATGAGAGAGTTGATAGTTGACGTTTATTTCATAGATTCGAATCTGAAACTGTATGATTTAACGTCGAATAAACTGTAGTAACATTGCAAAATAAACGCAAGCATATATAACAATTTAATATTAAAGGTCGGGGAGTAATTTTGAAGCAAACTTCTCTCCACCCTCGTCGAAAAAGCCCGTCCTCCAGCTTTACAGTTCAGCAAGTCACGCCATCAGAAATCCAGTGCAATTCGGAAAAGCGAAAGGCACCCACGAGAGCTTCAATAATTCATAGTGCGGCCCAAAACCTCCCCCCCGTCCCTTTAATTTTCCAACCGACCGAAATCGATCGGCTGGCAGCTCCAGTTCCCGAGCGTTGGAGCCGCTAATTTTTTGCCCCTTTCATCGGCGAAATAAAACGAAAAGTAAGTCGCGCTCATCCGCGACGATACGCCGACTGAAAGCAGATGAAATATTGCCGGGAGGGGGGGAGGAGGAGGAATTAAGGTTAAGCGTTTGAGCCTCTCGCGAAGGAGGCGAAAAAACTGCTATTTAGCCTTTTATCCGCGCGAAAACGCTAAGAAGGGCGCGGGCAATTTTAAAAGCCCTCGAAATCTAATAAGCGTCGAGTGCGCCGAGTTTATGGGGGGAAAATGGACTGGCTTCTTCTTCCAGAGACGTATTTCATCAGCCGCCGAGAGACTTTGTTCGGTTCTAAGCTGAGGCGATTATTCGCAGTTGCTGTGAGAGAAAGTAGGTGGATTAGATTAAATGAATGACGAATGATATTTTAAGAAATCTTTAAGAATCCTCGGTCATTTTTTGTGATTTTATAGTTAAAATTTGTGTATAATCACAATAAATTTTGTTCGATATAATAGTTTGAAGTATCGACTTTAACATATTTCGCCTTAATAGATGATAATGGAACGAAAAGGATACGAAATTCTCAGAGCTAAAATGAAATTAAAACTAAGTAGTTGCAACTACGTAACTATAATATTTCTAATGATATTGCATTACTATTGCATGTAGGTGATATTATCATATCCGTATTTTTAAATCCGGAAATACATATAATTATTATTACCGCAAATAAAAATATTTATCTTTTCACGGGCTAAAAATTTCACGAAAGTTCTAAATATTTTTAATTATAAAAGAATTCACTGTTGTAAAAGACAATAAATCCGGAAAATCCACTCGGCTCTTAATAAAACAAACAAAAAATGAGGAAAATTCAGATCTGAGAGAAAAATCCTATAGGATTACCTCAAAAAGCATATCGCTGCATCTTTACACATTTCAGTCTTCCTTGTCAAGAGAATTCCCCGGGAAAATTTATTTAAATAATGCAAATATGAATTGAGTAAAAGTAACCTAAATAAGTATTTTCTTTCTAAATTGGCATTATATTTATTTTAGTGAATTATGAATTCAGGTCAATAATCCACATTTCGTTTAGAGAATTACAAGACAGGGATTATTATTTTAATTCATGTTACGTATAAAAGTTTTTCAACTTTTATTTACTCAAACCTGCGTACATTTTAAAATTTTAAAAATGAAGCAACATTTTCAGAAAAAGAATAATTAAAATTCTAATGTAAGAGCTTAAAGACCTCAAAAATAAACTATCCACATCGGAGTATCCTCTTCCTACCTCTCTACTTTCCCCTAAAAAAAAATCGACGCAGGGGCCCTCCAACTACGTCAATTTCCTCCCAATATCTCCTGCCACCAGAAAATCCGCAGCCCGTTTCCTGCCTAATCGGCTTTGCGACTTCGGCCGCGTAAATTCCTAATGGAAGCGTAACCGACGCCGCTCGGTTATGCATGACGAATTATCGCGCCTCGCTCAGATTATTAATCGACTCCCTTTCGCGGGCAGTTCGCTCGATTTTCGGCCGCCAGGTGGAGCTTTATTGGGCGCGTTTGGAAATTCAGGGGAATTTGGAAAAGGGTTGGTTTTATCCGGGGTCGCGTTGAGGTAATTGAGTTCGGAGTTGATTGGAGTGTAGGGAGGGGAGCTTGGTTCTTTAACTTGATTAACTGGTAAGCTGATGTACTGAAAGCTTTTATTAATTCTCGCGTTAATCATCCTGGGAATAATAACGATATGAAGGTCGAAGTAATATACGGTTATGTATATAGTAAAAGTTTAATTAAATTACTTCGCCAGCCTTCGGTATTAAAATTTAGATGTTTTTCGATCTACTTCCAATCTAAATAAAATACACGACTTTGCTTCAAAGCTTTGTTTTAGTCAAAAAAATTGTCCACCATCACATTTCTACAATTTCTAGTGACTTAACGTTTTCTGATTCCAGCTTTTGCTCATGTAAAAAGAGTTATGCACATCCCAAGGCAACCTCCTCCGCACGACAAAATCCGTTCACCAAAATGGTCAGCATAAAAATTTCATCGCTCCTAAACGCCCCGGTTAAAGTGAAGCTTCGATAAACAAAAGCGTGCAAGCAGCTGGAATTTCATGAAAAAAAAAAGTAACTTAAAACTCCACCTCGGGAACGAAAGAAAGCGACTACTTAGATCTGTAACCAAACCCCCTCAATCTTACTATCTTAACTACTTCAATTTAACTTCTTGCTCTATGCTTGTTACCCGATATCCCTCCACTTTCTCCTTCCGTCCCTCTTCGCTCTTCGCTCTGCTCGCCGTCAGGCAGAAATGTTACACGCGTACCCATATTACGGAGAGCAATCCGCCGCGTCAGTGATGGCGGCTTAATTATTTTCGCGCAGCAGCGTTTAATCTGCATCTGACTGCTGCGTTAAGCCCGGAAAATTTTCATTATGTGCCTGCGCCTAGAAATTCCCTCGCGAGCAAACGCACACTCGTAAGTGTTCCATCGAGGTCGACGTTTCGGCAATAATGTTCCTTAGCCGATTCTAACGCGAAGTTGATCTTAACGTCACGCGCCGAATGAAACGTGTTTGACCTGCTTTTCATTCATACACCTCGAGCTTTCATTTTTATCCTTCGCTTTTCACCCCCCTACTTAAGAAACAATTTACAACTTTTAGTAAGTAAAGCCGAGTAAGCATCTTGTAACGCTTGGCAGCAGCCATTTAGAAAATTCTCTGAAGACACTGAAGGATGCCAGGATGAAAATTTGCATTTTGCGAAACGCCTCCACTTCCGTCTCTCTCTTTATTTTATACGCGCCCACTTTCTTTGCTCTCCATTTCGAGGTAAATATTTGACGCGAGTATCGGCCGTGTTGCGATGGTAACGTGCTGCGCAAATGTTTACTGATTTATTTTGGAATAATATAACGCAGCGCGCAGATGTGATCCCCCCATATTTTCTTTTCGAAAAATAAGCGAGGATGCTTTTATTAATCGAGTCGGTGAAATTTTCAATCTCGTTGCATTTTTCCTATAGTACACGTGACAGCGATGTACTCTAAACTGAGTCGTAGGGGAAATCAGAATAAAAATGTTTGAATGCTTATTATTTAATGAATCTTAATTACCATTAGTATTAACTATTTAAGCATTACAGCGACTCGTTTATTTATAATTATCACTTTTTCATTATCTGAAAAATTGTATAAACATGCTCTACGCAAGTAAAACAATCCTGCATTTACAAACGGCACGATTCAGAGAGCTAAATCCATATATATCGTCCACTTTCGAAAGCCTCCCTAAAAAAAGCAATAGCCCCGGTCGACTCGCGCATTCGGAACGAAAGAAAAGCCCCTCGAGCATCCGCAGCAGCGCGGCCGAACGCAATCTCGAGGCAGCCTGCGGAGAGGCGCGTCCGGTTAATTAGAAGACGCGCGCGGCGCTCCGAGTGTCGCGCTAACGAGTGTAATCGGTAATTAGCCACGGAGCTGCGAGAGGGAAGACTTCGGGGAGGAGCGGAGCGCACGAAAAGAATGTTAGTTAGTTTGACTTTGTCCATGGTGTAGAGTCATTGAGCAGGGTTTAAGGGCGAAACTAGATAAGTACCTTTGTACTTTTAACTTGTACGCGGGAGGAAATTTTGTGTTGAAGCATAAAAATATAATAAGAAAATGTGAAAGGGTCGCTTGCAGTTTTCTGTGAAATCTATCAAGGCAATGGCTTTAATTTCGAAAGTATTATGCGAACTATTTTAAGTCTTCAGAGCAGCAAACTTCTTTAATTAGAATTTTGTAAATTTATATAAAATCTATATAACATATATTCTCAGTCATTTTAAAAATCATTCGCCCCACCTCTAATTAGGGCTCCCCTCCCTCATCAACACGGAAAGGAGATGGTAAAGCCCCCCTAAACAACACTCCCACCGTTGCGGAGACAAGAGAAGACGAGCCCGCGGCGGGCAAATCCCCTTGGCAACGTGGGCTCAGGCGACTCGCAGCCGGCAGCAGAGCCGGATCTGCGCGCGACCGTTGCGAATCTCTCGCGGCAGAAGCTCGCAATTAAGTCGCGGATCCTGCGGCTTCGCCCAAGTACAAAGCCGCTCCGTCCGCGGCGGTGGCTGACATTCTTCCTCGAGCCGCCGCGCACACCTCTTTGCGGTGTTGCGGCTCGGCGAGGAAATAATGACGCCCGGGGAGAGGACGTTGTTGGGCGAGGCGCCTTTTCTTTTTTTTTTTTTTTCTTAGAGAGACTTTTGTGCCTCTGCGGGAGGATCTGCTGGAAGGAGACACTGGAAGAAAGGATTTTTTTCTTTTAAAAAAGGAGGGACGGGAATGTTCTGAATTTTTTGGACACTATATTGATTGTAAAGAAGGGGGGGACTAGTTATTTTTTTACTAAAACTTCATGAAATGTCGAGTTTTGTTTATACATACACAAAATTCTATGAACTTGGTTATTATTGATATTATTAAGCTTCTAAAATATCTCTAGAAGTAATAATTTATAAAAATATAAAACATAATTTAAAGGTAAATATAGCCTCCGTGCAGTCTGGTTTAAAATAAAATTTTTTCGACGAATTCGTTAGTACTACCCTTTTAGCTTATATAAAAAACATACGTCAAAATGTGTGTTAAAAATCTTGGTCTCAGGCTAAAAATTCTGGTTAAAAAATAAATTTTCCTGAAAAATTTGCTTTCAAAAACGTACAGAGGAAGAGTTTTTCTCTAAAAGCTGCAAGTATTAATGATTTAATAACTTTTTCACCTTCACAATTTTAAAAATTTCAAATAAAACATAAAATTTATGTTCAATCCTTCAAGCTGTAAATCCTGCTTAAACAATCCTCGAAGCAATACTAAACAGGTCAACCGGAAACTTATCTTACAGCGAGATCATCCTGCAAGGCGCTAATTTTATTCGACTCCTGCTTCGGCAATTAATGTTGAAGCTCCCAGTGGTGCTTAACCAGTCAGAATACTCTCAAACCCTTTGTCATTTCAGTTTCTTACGAAACTGCGACTTTCCCATCCAAGTTGTATAGCATAACTTTCTGAAAGGTAACTTAACCTTATCGTTCCATTCCTTTTGTCAATAACTCATTTTTCCCAGCTTGAGCAACATTAACTCCATTTCTTTTGAATATTCAAATAGCTTCGAGCTGCATTTAGCTCCGCTTCTCCTCTCGATTCGTTTTATTGAAAATAATAGGCGAAACGTTCGAATGAAACGTGCCGCCTTTCAATTCGAGCGAGCTCAAACAAATAAGTACGTGCCCAGCTTCGCGTTCAAAAATGCTACTTAATCAAAAGCGTCGCCGAGCTGTTTATTCCGAAAACATAGCTCGACAATTGAAACGGCAAGAACAACAGTACGTCATATTCCCCATTAAATATTCCTCGTAAAAACAGGCAGACTCCCTGACAAAACACCGACGTTCAAAGCAGTCAATTAACATGCAGCCGGTTCCGTTCGCTCCGATACGCAAAACTCAGCCGGATCTGCGAGAGCTTGCTGTTTCCTTCGAGATTCCAGCCGCGGCGCGGCCAAAAATCGAGCAGAAGAACTCGGCGCGGAAGGTCGCCGCGGTTTCAAGGCCGCATTTCGTGCTGGTGACTTATTTGCGCTCTCGGCGTCTCTCTCAGGAGGAAGTGCCTGCCGCACGGTGATGCTCGTTTCGTGGAAGACTGGGGAAGGTCTAGGTTTTCCTGCAGTTTTTTCAAGTGTGGAAAAGTAGTCTAAGCGCTGTCGGTTCGATTAACTAGAAAGGAAGAGGTTGCGAAATATAAATTGCTTAACTTCTTTGTAGACACCAACTACTGTACACGTGATTATTTTAATAGATTATTGGATTGAGTTTAATCGAAGGCTGAAAAAATTATAAAATATATTAATAAAACAATGCTTTGAAAATGAAGCGCATTCATCAAAAGTGTTTCTGTAGCTGCTTATTGACAAGGTGACGGCCCTTGCCAGTTGTTACCATCAAGTGCACACAAAGTACGTCCACGTAGACAGTGCCAATCCATTACTGACACCGTTTAATCACGGCAGCTTTTTTCTAAAAGCTCGACTTACTCAAGCTTAGTGCATCTTAAATTTAAATACGATGCAAGAAGCGCAACCAATCACATTTGGCATCGCTTTAATGAATTTTAGCCTCAAATGTGCGGTCTTTATGGAGCTAGATTATTTGAATCGCGAATCGAGAGGTAAATCGCGAGATACAAATGACGAGTAGTATTTCCATTATTTAAAATTAATAATCGATGCTCTTAAAAGTAATCTGCTATCCTCTGCTTGGGAATTAAAACTTGTATTTTTAGGAGTAAGTAAAGTCAGTCTCAAAATGTTTTACGTAACTAGAAAAGTATGACGGATCTGAAAGCAGATGGAAAAACTCCTTATTTTATCGCTATTAGCTTCAAATTTACTAGCAGTTAATTAAAACTTAAATTTTCGCCAAATTTAACCTTACGTCTTCGTCTTCAAATTCCAATCCGACAGTTCAAAATTAATTAGCTAAAACCGCGATCAAAAGATAAATCCAGCTTTTCACCGCTTGGCATAGATGTACGTCAGTCGTGCCACACCTCCGCCTCGCTTAATCCGCCTTATTCGATCAACTTTTTCTGCCGTCGATCGCTTTTCAAAATCACCGTCCAGCCTCCCGGTAATTAACGCTTTTTTTTCAGGAGCGATACTCAATTATGAAAACGAACCGCGCCGAGAATGCAAAGGCAACCGGCTCTTTTCAGCGCAACTTTTCCTCCTCTGCGAGGTAATTTTATTCGCGAAAAATAAGAGGCCGTTATATTTGTTCCGCGTCCACATTATCTTCCTGGGAAGGCATCTGTGCGAATCTCCGAAGAGTTGGGATGGAAAAAAGAGATGTATGAATCGTTTGAACTGGAGAATTTGTGTAGCTTCGATTTGAATAGGAAGGTTTTCGCAATGGATTATTTTCGGTGATTGTTTTTTTTTCGGGCTTTATATTTTTGCTGATTGTAGGGTGTAGTTCTGATAATCAATCAGTCAGTTTTGAAGTATATTTCTTAATCATTCTTGTTCAGCAGGTATTATCTGTTTTTATGTCTATTTTTTTTTAGATTTTTTTCTCAAAAAGTTTATGTAGCAGACAAATTGTTTTTCTTCATTAAAATAAACTTGAGCTTTAGTATTATTATCATTCAAACCTTCTTCACTTAAATATTTGTTCAAGCTTTGTAAATATAACCATTTCTTTTTATTTTTCCGTTCTCTTGTTGTTTGCTCTTCACTTCTTCATTCTTCATTAAAAAATTTCATTTGAATTGCTTTTTTCATAACTTCGTAGAAAATAAATTTTTCTTCAAGACTTTTTTAATGAAATAATAATTTCTTTGAAATACATCATTTTTTTTATACAATTCTAATGTTACAAGAATCTACAATAAGAATAAAAATCCAATAACATAAATGAAAACAATTCTTTAGACTAAATTTTTTTTACAAAATTTAATTTTATTCTTGCTTTTCTAGTATGAATGTTCCTGTTATCTTGACAATAGAAACTTTCCAAAATTGTTTCCTGCCAACTTTAAGCTATATTGCTTTTATTCCAAAAACTTTTTTATGAATTCTCACTGTAAAATTAAATAACACTTTCTTGATTCTCTCGGCTGTCATGCAAAATGAACTTTAATTTATTTACATAAAAATGTACATAAAATGGTTCATAAAGTCTTTTAAAGTACCAATCCTCTTTGATTTATTCGATATTTATTCAGGTCATCGAAATAAATTTCTTTTTCAGTGTCTCACACCGAATAATTTATTTGTAACATATTAAAGAGTGAATTAAATAATTAGTATTTAATTCACTTGACATTCGAAGCATATTCTTTAAAAATTAAATCCCCCTTCATTGCAGCTTCTTCGAATAAATCCTCGCTAAATTTTTTATCGGTAAAACTCAAGAACAAACTTTGCTGAAGATCTTACAGCTTAGTTTTCCGCCGAGAAGCTCATTAGCATCCAACAGCTAAGTACGTCGAATTTTTAACAGTTGAGCCGTCTAATTATTTTTAAATAACAATCATTGTACCATTTTAAGTCCCCCAAAAACGTACCTCAATGTCATTTTTAATAATTCAACAAAAAAATAAAACGAACTCATCTCCCGCCCTGCTTATTATTTTATTACACCGACGTTCACACGTATATCCATTAGAACGCAACGCAATCCAACAGACCGGCAATTAGCTCGGGAAATTGGAATTCTCGGGAAGCGGTCGGCACGAAAAGTTATATGACATCAGTCCGTAATTGTTTATAATAATGCCCTGCCATCGTAAACGCGAAATGTAACGGGGAAAATTCCGAGCGCCTTCCAATTAATATTTCGCACAACAATGAGGGTCGATCGTGAAACTTTGCTCGATTCAGTGCCTATCTGAGCGGCTTCAAAAGCGGCGTGCCGCCCGTCGCCCCGACAATGCTTTTGAGGCCCTCCCCCGGTTTCGAGTATTCGCGCCCATAAAACGTTATTCGCACGAGCGCGCATGCCAATTTTTGAATATATAAACTGATACGCGAAAGCGCCGGGATTTATTTGCGGAGTTGGTCGAAATTTCAGGAGTATATATATATTCGTCGTGCTATGTTGGATATCAAAAATTCGTCGAAGGTAGAGACGTTGAGAGCTTGTTGGTGGATTGTACGTGCCATTTAGGGCCCGTAGCGAATGTTTAGAAAATTAGCAGTGCGGACAGTGACGTTTTATAAAGGATCTAAAGAGAATATTAGGTTATTAGGTTTTTTAAAAAGTGGACAAATTCAATGTACCTTTGTCAAATTTACGGAGGAGTGCAGTAGAGCGCGACAAATCCCCAAAAAAGCCAGCCCTCCGTCCGAAAGCTTCATCCTCCACCCCCGAAACAAAGCGGCTTTGGAGAGACACACCTCGCGCCGTTATGACTCGGGAGCCTAAAAAAAAAATTTGCCCCCGTCGCTTCCGTTGCCTCGCGAACGAACGAGCGCCGCTCCACTTGCCCGTGGCTAACGACGTTCCGGAGCGAGTTGCGCGAGAGTTTGGCTGGCTGAAATATTTTCTTTATTCTCGGCGACGACCGAGTAATTAGATTGGTAGTCGTTGATTCGGGGAAATTTTGGCTGCTTTTCTGTCGAGAAAGTTGACGCTGTGACTGGGGAGGCTGTGAATTTAGTTTTCGGACTGATTTTATTTACTTGAGTTGTGCGTATAGCAAAGAAATGTAGTTGAAAAAGATACTCTAAAATGACAGGCTTTTAATTATGTTAATGATGCTATAATCGTAGAAAAGACGCATACTTAACTGCAAATTTCAGCCGACTGGCATTGAGACAATATTAAAACGAAATCGGCACGAAAATAGTCAGGCAAAAAACTGATCGTATGCAAATTCAAACGATAAGCATAATCGCGAACGAATCTGCAATTGGCTTCCAACTCGATTACTATAAATACTTTCGACCGGCATCGTGCAACACAGTCCGCTCAAAAAAATCCAAGCCGCGATAAACGATCCACAAAAGTTAAAAAAAAGAATCCGCAATGATCCAAGGAGGCGCGCGAGCGAATCGCGAGCCCGTCCTATAACCCAGATTTAAAACTTTATCACCGCAACGGTGCACATCATCTAACAAAACCCGATGTAAAACACGACCATAAATCCCGTAACAGCTTGTAATTCCAGAAACCGGCGCCTATCAGTACGCGGATCCATTGAAAGGGTCGACTCCATGCCGAGTCCGATAATACCCTCACCGCAGATAAATCGCCCCTCCCCCCCCCCCTCCTACCCTGTTTATTTTCGAGGGTAATGATCGGTTCGCGTGCGGCGCGTCCGCGAGAAATTAGAGATGAAGGCACCGAGATAATTTGCCTTTTTCTCGGGGCGTAATTGATGGCAATGAAGCCGTCGAGCGCCTTTTTTTCGCGGGAGGAATTCGAGGGGCGGAGGGGGATGGGGGAGACGGAGATAAGGAAGAATCGGTTTAGCGGACTGGTTTGATAACGTAATCATCGGCTTCGGTACAAATGTGGGCCGTTCATCGCGAGGAGTAATGGGGTAACGCCGGACTATTGATATTCTGAGGAATGGCTGCGCGGAATATACGCTGCGGTCAAGATTTCGGGGAATGATTATACCTGGGCTCCATTACGCCGGGGGAGCGAACCCAGCGGAATTAAAGAAAAAAAAATAAATCATTGGATAATTTTTAACTAATTTTTTTAGCTAATTAATTATCAAAAGTAATAATTTCTAATCAATGCCGATAATCCGTTAAATGATAAAAAATACAAATTCGATTTCGCTACGACTTAAGAAACAGTGTATGAATTAATTAGCTAAACAGTTTTTAAAATTAAATTTGTTTCTTCGGTCACCTCACACATAAACACGTTACTAATTATCCTCATACGAATCAGTGAATCCCAACAGCTGCAATTAAAGCCCGACTCCCCCAAGCCTTCCATCAAAAACGCAAGCTCCCTCGAAAGCGAGAAGCCCGAGCAAGGTGCAGGAAGCAGGCGTCCCCAGGTGTGGGTGCGCAGACGCCGCTGCGCAATAAATCAAACGCGACTCGCTCGCGGCGTCGTTCAGGGTCGCACAACTCGCTCTCTCTCTCCCGCTCCAGCTATCTCGCCAACAATAATACGCAGTCCTTAGATTGCCACCCCGGAGACAAGGAAGGAAACTGCGAGGTGGCAGAAATGTAGGCCAGAGATAAGCGCGCGCCGCGCGCCAGCCGAGTCTATCTCTCTCTCTCTCGCCGGTTGATGCGCCGCGGTTAGGACACTTTTTCACGACTCGATGCTTGAATATTCAGGGATTTTTTTGCCACGAGTGCAGGGAAAATCGATTTCGCCGGTGGAGGAGGCGTTGGGATTTTAGGTTAGGTGTTTGCGAGGGAGGGCTTTTCATAAAAATTCATGACGAATTTCGTATGCTAAACTTTCAGTTTCGGAGCATTAAAGGGAATTCTCTTGTACAGTAGAAAGTGATTTTGAGTAGAATTCATATTTTTTAGAAACAAAATAATGGTTTTTAGAAGATGTTTTTGTGAAATGAGACAATAAATGATTTTTTCGTATATTTTACAAAATATTTCACAATTTATATTAGAGGCTAGTTTTGGATTAAAATCAATTGATTCAAGTTTAAAATTAATGACGGGGCAGTAAATGAAAGTTTTATAAATAAAATTTTCAAGCAGATTTAAAAAAATTAAATAATTTTGCGCACTCGGAGAAAAAATAAGAAGCTTATCTAATTGGTGTAATCTTAATTAAATAAATTTTACTAGCTCCATAACAAGAAAATTTCGAACAACTCTTACTTTATACGTTCCCAGCTTAAATCTATTTGCCAAACTCGCGAGGCAAATATTTACTTGATTCCGCAGAAAATCCCCTCGTTAGGCCTCGCCCATTACCCCCTTCCCAACTACAGTTTGTATCCTTCCAAGCTCTCTCCCGTTAAGCTCGCACACCCGAAAACCACAAGAACCAACCGCTCTCACCTCAGTCTCTTCCGAACCGTCGCCATGGCGGACAACCCGAGCATAGACCACCTCCGCGAGGTGGCCCAACGAGCCTGGCTGTGCCTGCAACATCACAACGAGCAGCTGAAGAATGCCCAGTTCGCCGTTAACGACGCCCGCCGATTCCACCAGATGGCTGAGCAGAAGCTGAATAAGGCGCTCGACGAGATCAAGCGTCACAGGGTGGTACTTCCCGTCCATCTCCGTACGAGAACACTGTCGGCGGACACCTCGCCGAATTACTTGGCGCAAGGAGTGAATGTTGAGGAGAGGCCCAACACGTCGGAGCTCGGTGTACTGTACCCCGAGCAGGTGGACGATCACTTGTTAGAAGTCCGCGCGATTCAGATGTACAATGAGTACTATCAAGAGAGCGAAGCGGAAAGCTACGTTCCGCCGCCGAACGAGAGGTCAAGAACCTCCGAAGGAACCTTTGAGCAACTATTGGGGGACGCAAAGAGGATAGAGAGATTAGAAACCCCTGGAGGAAGCATCGAGGATCTGCTAACGGTAGCGGAGGGGACAGCCAGCTTTGCCGAACAACCCGACCGCAATAACGCGTACGAAGAAGACGCGGCGAGGCCTAGGAAGAGACGCAGGAGGAAAAGGGGTTGTAAAGGGAAGAAAAAAGGCAGCAAGAGAAGACATAATATCGCCCCAACGACCCGCACCCCCGAGACACCCAAGGAGGAAAGCCACGACGAGGAATACGACGCCCAACCGAGATACATCGCGAATCTGGACGCGGAGATTGCTTCGATGCTGGATTGGTCGAACAGGAGGGACGCCCAAGTCCGCGAGAACGCGAGAACCCCCGAGCAGGGTCAGGAAGCGAGCTGCTCTTCCGAAAACGAAGAGACTGAAAATTTTGTACAGCTTGAATACAAGTTGTATACAAGGGCTGTATTCAAAAATGATTCTCCATAATATTGATACAAATTATATACAATTAATTTTTCTTTTATTATTGTACAGAATTTATATACAATTTAACAAATTCATGTTAATAGT
>UCOL01001287.1:0-39364 GCA_900474335.1 Ormyrus nitidulus
CGAGATTGTAGAGGAAGCGTCGGGAAGGGTAATTAAAGTACACATATCCGACCTCAAACGGTATGTCCCTCCCCGTACTACAGATGCTCCTCCTATTACAGAGAACCATGTCAACGAAGAGAACGCGAGGACGAGGGTGGATGACGCGCGCCCAAAGCGTCCCCGAGGTCGGCCGAGAGGCTCGGCCCGGCAGCCCGTTCTCCCAGCACCCGGACCAGGCGGTAGGCCTACGACCGGGTCGCGGCTTTAAAGCGAACGGTAGGGAGCCCAAGTGCCCCGGCTACAGGGGTTGCCTAAGAGGAGGTCGGCACCTCTGCGATGGGGACACGGTGCCTGGCCTTGCGCCCCTGAGCCGGGTCGTCCCGTCCCGCGGCCCAGGCGCTTGGTCCCAGCCGTCGCTCCTGCCGAAGACCCCGGAGGCACCTACCCCGCCCAGGATCAGTGGACCCGTGGCCCCGGCCACCTTCACTCCTCCACCAGCCCCGGTTCCGGCAGTCGCAGCGGCGACACCTACACCACCACCGCCGCCAAGGATCTCCCGGCCATCGCCAGTGCGCCCACCGTCGCCGTCACCGCTCATCAGGAAGCCCCAACCAGCGCGGAAGGCGTGCTGGAACTGCGAGGGGATCGGGCACGGATGGTCCCAATGCCCCTCCGCCCCGCGAAAGTTCTGCCACCGCTGTGGCCAGAAGGGGGTGACGTGCGCGACGTGCCCGAAATGCCGGGATGTCTGGCGGGAGGAGCTGGTGTGGTACCAGCAGGGGGTGAGCAGAGAAGAACTCCATGCGCGGAAGTCCGCGCCCGCGGAGACCCCCGAAGACTGGGACACCGTCGCCGAGAGTAACTCTTCGGCGGATTCGGAAAACCCCGGCTTCGCTCTGTTCGATTAGGGCCCTGAACAGCGGCATAGCCGTGCCCCTACAGGAATAAATATAGTTTTAAAACCTTACAGTTCGTTTACTTAATTCATTACCTTCATTGTCCAAATAATGTCCCAAGCTCTTGACCAATAATCTAGCAAACCTCGGTTTAATTAAGGTCTCAGTAACGTATTGGAAATGAAGTTAGATAACGACTTGGCTTCGCGTTGAGGAATAGATTAGGTTAAGTAATGAGGAAGGTCGGTTAAGGTCTTAGAATGTAGTTTTCTTTGTTGTACATAGCTAGTTTATTCAAAGTTACCAAATGCCGTAAGATCCACCAAGTTCGCGGTTTAAGGTAAAGAGTTGTATAATACAGCACATTAGTTCCAATATGGCTGCAACACGGTGTAAGTAAATTTATTCGTATTGATCCGAATTCACGGATCGTAAAAATCTCGCAGTACCAGGTAAGGACGTGCGTTAAATACTTTTCATTTTCTTTTGGATTCGTTTATTTGGGGGTATCACGAATTGGTAGACAAACCATCGACCAACCCCAAATTGCGAGTCACGACTATCGTCGTCTGTTAATTAACTATTGAAATTATGATTTTCCTTTTTTTTTATTATTTAAATTTACAGTCGTAATGATGGGATTAAGAGTACAGACATGAATTGTGTAGTACATGTAACGAGCCCGTAATTGGCTGGGATAAATGAAGAATGAGTAAGCAATTCTGTAGTCTTGAACCCACATTACAGCTACATATTCGATTCTTGGTAAATTTGCTTTTGGTAGTCGGGTAAAATCAGCGGTAGATCGGAAATCGGTAGGTTGCATCGAAATACCGAATGCGTTTAAGTGTATTGATTGTAAATTTGCGAAGGGCCCAGCCAGCGTTATCATCGATTCGAAGTACTTGATAAACCCTTGCGAAGTTCATTTTTTTTTAGGAGTTGAAAAACCGTTACACTAGCATTCATTACAACAGCGCGACACTACACCGCTATTACATGATTTACACCGTTGTCGAGCAACCAACGTCATCGGAGAGCCGACGACAGACAACGCAAACAGTTACTCTAGATTTGAATATCCGGTACCATAGTACCTTGTAAATATTTACCGTAGTTTTAAGTACACATGCGTTAATTAGCTATTAGTTTTTTTGCGTTGGGTGCGCTTTAGGGGCTTCACCCCTAAGCACACTTTGGTGGGGGGGATTGTGACAGTACAGATTGGCCTGGGCCAATCTGGCTGTCATTTCGACTCCTTAGTTACCTCTGGATCCTGGAGAGTCGCATCCAGGACCCAGGTGGCGCCCACCCGAGCACACATAACCCACCCGATGGTTCAGAATAGAATAAAGGGGGGGGGTATATATAACAGCATCCGAGGGGGGGGAGCACCTGCAAAGAAGAGAGGTATTAGTACCTGGTAAAATAAAGAAGGCTAAGGATTATAGTAACTACAGGAGAAAACTACAAAGACGGATCATAAGTATCCTTACCTGCTAATAGTGATTGTAGAAGCTCTCTGCAGTGGCCCTCCATCACATCCTGTTGTCAGCCCAGTAGCACGAAGAGGAAAAAAAAAGGGGCTCGTATGCAGCATCACTGTACCAAATACCCAAAGAAATTAGTGGGAAATACTACTTGGCGAGTGATACAGCTGTCATATCAAGCTGTTGCGCACTACTCAAGCACCAACTACACTACAGTGAGGCATGCAATGGGAAAATAAAGTGATCTTACAGATCATTACTCACCTTTACAGTAACTGTGTAGGACCTCTTCGAAGCAGCACCAACGATGGGCCCAGAGTAGTACAATAGCCTGGAGAGAAGGAAGCCAGATCTCGCAGCAACAACATAGTTATCTAGAAACAATCAAGCATTAGTATCTAGTTTATTTAGCAAAAGAGAGTGCACGACTCTGCTATACTAAGAGGTGCCTCTCACCCTACAGGTAAACATTGGGAGTGAGGTTAGGATGGCACGTTGGAAAACGTTCATTTCTACGAGAATTACTACAACTACAACTACAGGACAAAATAAGGAGCCAACGGGGATCGAAAAGGGACTACACCTTACAGACGGAGTCTTACAGCTAGTTACTTACCGGGATGCAATGAAGGGAATATCGGCGAAGAAGACCGGGCGAGTAACTGCCACGCCAGCCCAGCTCGCCGTCCGCCGACTTCACCACTGCACCTGCAACAAAAAAGGGAAGAAGAGGAGCAGAGCTCCAATTAGCTGACTATCACTTACAGAGGAACGAAGATTGAACTTACCTGGCAGTCAACAGCAATACAGAAACCTTACAGCTGTTACCAATGATGGAGTGCGGCACATCGAAAAACCGCGCGCGGCGACACACTAACCTCACCCCGACTCGACGTACTACGCGAGTCGCGGTGAGGCGAACTGCGCCGGCGCGAGCTCCGCACGGAGCAGGATGCGGTTGCGAGCTCGCGCTCGCACCGGCACTCTCCACGGATCCGGCAACGCGGTAAAACGCATTCGAGTATAGCTCCGCGAGTTGAAATTTCACTGTGTGCCACGTGGCAACTAATTGATTAGATTTGGGAATCTCGTGCATAGTTTGCTGTAAGTGGTGCTGCGAGATCGGCAGCATATCACTATTAATAATTCAATCGGGAGTTTTGGTTCCCTCGCGCGCGACCAAGTGTGTGCTCGCGGTGCGCGCGGCGTGGGTTTTGGTTGCCGCGTTATCGTTCGCGGCTGGCGCCCGTAAAAGTGTGAACCTTGTGAAAGGTTGTGTTCTCTGAATAAAAGGGTCAGTGCTAAAAATTCAGCTTAGTTTTTTTTGTGTATTAAACAGTCTTTCCGAGCGGCCGAGGCACGCTCTTACTCACGCGCTCTCCCTGAGCTACCTTTTTCCCCATTTTCCTTTACAGCCCTTCCTACAGTTCCCCAAACCCTTGTGCGCAATCTTACACGATCCCGTAAGATCGTCACAATATTTATTTTAACTTTTCTCAATATTGATAATTTTATTTTGATCGTCAATTTCAATTATCAATCAATTTTACGTACAACATAAAGTACGTGTATTCCAACATGTATTCCAACATGTGAAGATTTATGAATAACTCAATAAGTCCAGTCGGTAAGTTGATTAATAAATATCGTTCAATGTTCACTGAATTTTCGAAACTTAAATAATTTAACTTCATTATTTAACTAATACAAGAACACGCTTTCCCCAAACTACATTATAACTTTATATAACAGTACTACATGAGCGGATAAACCAAAAGGAACGCTTTTTTCGTTCAATCCTTCAATAAAAAAGCACCCCTTCGTAATAGGGAACCCGCGCAATAAGGTATTAAGCTTCGCTCACATTCATAAGCAATGCGATATTTTATTAAAGTAGGCGCAGCTCGTCAAACTAATGAAAAACGCAGGTGCAGCGGTATTCGGGGCTTAAATTATTCCGGAATTCCTCGCCGAAAGGCATCAAACGCGCGATATATATTCATATACGTATCAAAATTTGCCGCTCGCGAAAAGGGCTAGACTATAAATCTTGCTTGTCCCGCAGATGTGAAGCGGATCACCGAGCCATTCCGCGGCTCCTAATGTCGAGCGGCCGCGTATCGTCGGCTCACGCAATTAATCAAACAAAAACTGTCAACGACCGCACACGGTTATGATATGATACGGGGCTGCACGTCGACGGGACAAACCTATCGACTGCAAACAATGTAATGGCCTATAAAATTCTGCGCATTTTGGGGTGCTCTGATTAAACTGGGTGCGAATATTCTTCTTTGGGTTTTATTAGATTTGGGGTTTTTAACAAATGAATAATATATTGAATGTTTTTTCGGAATGCAATATCGATCCGAGAATGGAGGTTCCCTGTGTAGCATGAGAAAACATGAATATCAAAAGAAATAGCCGTTTTTAAGGGGAGGGAAATTAGTAGAGTAATTTAACTACGATGTTTTTTGAAAAATTCAAACGAGTGTCATCTACAAGTCAATAAAATTACCTTTCATTTGTATCCCCACAGAATTTGTGCAAAATATATACGATTCTTTTCTTTTAAATTAAAGATTTCATATGATAACATGAATAAACAATTCATCATTGAATTCTTCTACTTTTCCTTCACCTATAGAGGTGATCTTTTAAAAAATTCATGTAGAGCTATCAGTATTAGCGAAAAGTTGAAACATTCATTAGTGCTCTTCATAAGCTGCTCTCTATCTACTTTCAACTACAGCCTTGAACCGTGATAAAGGAAATGCATTTCTGAAGTCGGATCAATACTGCAAGTACCAAATTTATTTTAACAACCTAACATTTAAGAAAATAAGCACGTAAGCCCTATAACACTTAGCTCTAATGCTCTTAATAAACTTTCCGCATTAATAAAAGCGGCAACGCACCGGCGAAGAGAAAAATTTATTCCAAGATTAAAAGGCGTTTGATCGCGAGATAAAACGGAAGCGCGAGGAAGCATAAGCAAGATAAAGAGCGTCAGGCACCAAATGCTAGGCCACTCTTTTGCGGATGTTGACCTGTCAGACGAGAAAGCCCTTTTCGCAATAGCGAGCGTAATACGCGGGCGTTATTTCACCGGCTCCGCTGCGCTGCTTCCTCTTGCGCAACCTCGTCAATCTTTCATATACCTTTCCGCCTTCGCGGTCTCCTCGGCATGCGAGCAATGCGATAAATGTCGCGGCTCTGAGCAAAGCCACCCTCGCCCCTTTAACGCTTGTCAATTGGCCCGCAGCTTTTGTTTTTATAAAAGAATCTATTTTGGTAGAGTAAGTACTTAGATGAAAACTGTTTTTATTGTGGAAACAAGAATAATTATTGATAACCATAGTTTTTAATTTTAATAATAATATAGAAATTTGATTTATAAGCGTGTAGAACAAATTACAAAATTAAGCACACAGTGCACCTACATTCATTAACGAACGAGTTCGTCATTTAAGTTCTGCATTTGCATTGCCAAATCTCATACTCGAATCGTTGATTAATTTTATAAATTAATAGTGCTTAATAATACTTAGGATAATTTCAAATACAAATGAGAATAATTTCAATAACAAAATAAGAAACAAAAAACATTGATTGCTCGTGTGTATATCTATGATAAGTAGTGGATGTAAAAATGCACATGAATATTCACAGAGGAAAATTTACATAAAAATTTTATTTATATGACCAAAATCTTCTCATTTAACGTACCGCTAGATACCGGTGTTTTATTGCAATTCTCGTAAAATAAATTGTACCTTCAGCGTACATGCGATGATTAAAGTCTTGATAAAAAATGAAAGATACAGAATTCACATTGCAATAAGCTTTTTAAATGGGAAGTTAATATTTGGACTGATTTTATGATTGACAATCCAACGTACATTTAATTTTAATCATAAGTCATCTTTTTACGATATCAAGTGGAACTCTGTAATTTTACTGAATTTCACATATTGCGATTTAATAATTTAAATAATTGATAAATAAATATTTAAGTTTTTTGAATTCTGTGAGATTTTTAATTTTGAACAAAAGTATTTAAATAAAAAACATACCTTAGAATAAGCGTGTAGTTTGCACAAGATTACTTTATCAAATTAATTAGTAGAATATTGATTACTTTTAATCATTTTCATATATATACAGAATCTAAATCGTACTTGGCTGGACCTAGCAGAATATTTCGATTGGCCTGAAACAGCTCAGATATTTCACGTACATTTTTTGGAGCATCCTGGATAGTATCTGGTGGATCTCTTGAAGAAATTAGACGAGGAATGTTAGTGCTGCTTTTTATCGAACTTGTAGGCAGCAAGAAGACAATACTTTTAACATTTGCTAAGCTTATCTCCGTTTACGCTTACATTGCGAATTCTTCTGAGTGGTTCTATATTGCCCGTTTCAGGTGGGTTTGCGTGCGGAATGATATTCAGCAGTTTTCCCCCGCATTCAAATGAAATAACTATTTGTTCCCAACATTCGCGGAATCTTAGTCTCCATAGCTAGCGAGTGGCACACTTGTTGCAGTCATGTTTGGCACACTGACGCATATTTGTCTATGAAGGTTTTGTACTACAAGTTATTTAGCCCAATGTTTAGAAATGGTGATACTATTGCGTGCCTTATACACGCACTGTGTGATGTCGCGAAGGTTGAAAATGGTGAAACATGAACATGGAATTAATTCAAAGTCTTTATTTTTAGTCCGTATTCAGGAGAGTCAGTGTCTCTAGTATAATTCGCGCTGAGCACAGCTGCCCAACGGTCGCATCCGTCGCACATATAATTAAAATATTTACGTGCAATTCTTTTGTGGTAACGTACAGTTTTTAAAAACAGTTTACAAGAAAGAAGTAGTTAATTTCTAGCACAAATTTTGCCTTTCATAAAATCCTTTTTAATACTCAGGTAAACTTATGATAAGACTTGTATTTAAATAATAGAGGAAGTTTTTGGCAAACTTTGTACGGCGGCAACGAGAAGCGAGCCATAGGTTTCGAAACAAAACTCTTTCCCTCTAAAATTCACGTTCGCCCCACAAACATGAACTATTTCTTTTTCCTCCTCACGTAACGCTTAAAAAGCTATTTGGGTAGTACATTCGTGGCTTCTTCCTTAGCAAGTTTACTATTACTAGTGATCAAAAGTTCGAAACTTTACGAAATGACAGTGAAATCCGCAAGTTCAATAATAGCTATAACCTGCTGCAGCAGTGTAATTTTCTTATTTTAAATTTAAGTTGGGAGCCCAAGAAGGTAGAAACAAGAACCTGCGTTCTTTTATTTTTATGAAAATGTCAAAGTTTACTCCTCACTTTTGAACAGAAATATAGGACGCGAGCGTAGATTTACTGTTTATTAAAGAGTTCCTTTTCATGAAACCTAAATAATACAAAGTTTCTGATTAATGATGGAATGGATGGGAGCTATCTAAACTTTTGAAAGCTTTATATTTTTATATAAAATGTTATGACAGGTAAAAAATTTAATAAGAATTAATTTAATTTAATTTTTAATTTGAGTGTAAAATTGAATGATGCAAAAAAGTAAAGTAAGTATTAGTAAAAATTACTTTTAGAAAATTGTGTATTCAAAGTTGTATTATGTTGAAAAACTCATTTTGCAAGAGAATATCCATCCAATGAAGCAATTATTTGAAAATTAGGTTAGTACAAAAGATAAATACATACAATTTTTAAGATAAAAATCCACGTTATTGGACTTTAAAGTGTCTGAACCCCTTTAGTCGAACAATACAACGGATAATAGTATTCACTCATCCATTGACTTTTAAAAGCTCTTCTATATTTTAAAATTATAATTTTTAAAAGTAGTGCATTCATTCATCATCAATGCAGCGCCGAGTATTTATCGAGGTATTTATCTTTTCTCTAGTGGAAAAATTTAGTTTTTGCGACCGAAATACAATAACAAAAAGTCATAAAAAATACGCTAAACTGTTTTACATCATAATATCTATAATACCGAATGCTGCAGACGTTCCTTCGTAAAATTTTCAAAAAGCAGAACCTAAAATCGAAACGGATTACTTTCGTCAGCAGTGAGAGCGGAGGAGAGGCGAAATATTCTCCCCGGTTCCCGGCGATTAATAATGAGGCGAGCACGCAACGAACCGACGGAGCAGCCGTCGGCTATTCCGCGAGCTCTTGAAGGCTTAATTCGCGCTCGTGCGCGTGCAAACGAGATAACTGATAGGAATACAAAGCATTAGGCTAACGGAATTAGCGAGATAATCCAATTAAAGCGCCCCGCCAAGCCCTGCTGTAAGGCGCAGCTCTTTAAACGAGATGACGGATAGAAGCAGGAGGAAGGTGCAGGGGAGATTTTTTTTTTTTTTCGCTGTAAGCCTGGTCGTCGCGGCGTAAGAAATTACCGAACGCATAGGGGTGATTTGCACGACGCTCGAGGGGGACGTTTTGCCGTCCGCTCGTAATGAGATTGCAAGCAAAATGTCGGGGCTCGATGCCAGTGACGGATTATCGCAGTGTTTCTTGATGCAGTTTGAGCTTTAATGAGGAAAATTTTTTTAATCGAAAATAAGAAACATCTTTTTTATTATTTTCTTTTAATATTTAACAAGCCGATTCGCTTTTAATGTTTCAAAGACTTTGTAAGAATTTACATCAAGAGATAATGATTTCTGCAGAGTAACTTCTTAAGATAATTACAAGTTATAATAATTAAAACTTCAAAGTTAATAGGAATAAATGAAAAATTTGAAGTAATTGAATTCTCGGATAAGTTACTTTTTGTATAAAGGATCCATTTAGTTCTTAATTAAACTGTATTTACTTCCAGCACTATAAAGCATTCGCAATATTTAAAAACAATAATGCAGTTCTTTCAACTGCCGCCCTTGTAACTTTAGCTCGTTTATTTATTAATTCCATCTTTGCCCGGGCGAGCAATAACGCAATTCGACGTTCCTCCTCCGGAGGCAATCAACTGGCTATGAGTAAATAATTGAGTTGCGCACAGACGAGTTCGTTCGGGCTCTTTTACTTCCAAATTCCCGAAATTCCCCTGAAAAATGGTCTCTGCGAGGCTTTGTGAGCGGATTGCTATTTCGTGCATCGAAAAATGGCCAAGGAAAGCATAAAAATTCGTTAGGGGCCGCCGCTGGATATTCGATGCGCATCGGCGGCCAGCCCTGAGTAATCCCATATTGATGATCGACAATTCAAATTTCCCCGTGGCGGGATACACAAGCAGACCCAGCCTCGTTGACCTCCCGAACGCGGCAGCCTGTATATATATATATATACAGGCATCACTTCTGAGCATGCTTATTGGCTGCCTGCTTGTTTGCCTGTGCGAGTGCAGTTAAAGTGGATTTGAAAGTCGCGAGGATCGCTCTTGACGTCGTTGGCGATTTTTCTGCATTCGAGGAGAATGCACATAGGATGCAAAGGAAGAACGCTGTTCTGGAAGTTGAAGGAGTTTTCTTTGCGAAAATTTATCAGCGGTGGAGATGTTGTTCTTTGTAATCAAAAGTTTTTGGTTAAAAAATACGTTAAAATATAATAGAGAACATATTATTTTTATTTCGAAATAATACTTTTATTCGAGGTTTCATTTTACATTTTGAAATTTTAGCTTCTATTTTTTGTATTGTTTTTTTTCCTTCACGTTTTTAAATTTCAAAGCAGTTTTAAGTATAATAATTTCAGAAATAATTGCATGCACCTTTTAATTAAAACACTTATTTTAAATAGGAAGTAATGGGCCATTTTTAACATGCTTCGATTTTTCTTCGTTACGTTTAGTTCACGAAATATCTCTTATTCTTTCAATATTGAAAAAGGCAAATATATAGTTTTTAATAAAATATAAAATATAGCTTGATTAGTAGCAGTCCGACAATCAACTAATCGCGTTACAGCCAAAATGAATGACGCACTAACACTATTATTTAAATTAAATTAAATTAATTAGAAAGCTGTGCAGCAGTTTAAATTACGAAATGCAAATATTATGAGAAAAAAAGTTTTCATTTAATTAAACCACGAAGTTCATCGTGAAAGCGAGGTAAGAATAAGCGATAACAATCAAACGAGATTAATCATTGGGAAGTAGGGAGGTATTATGAGCACCCGTGTCTCACACTGAGTGTAATTTGTCAACACAATGGTCTCAACTTAGTCTTTTTCTGATGAATTACACTTTATGTCACTTCATTCGTACATTTGGCTATCAAGATCTACCGCCACTCGCTTAAAATCTCATGATGACTATAACAATCACCCTTCGGGTCTGACTCGCATTTTGTGGGAGTCACAGCTCTTTTCACGAAGCATTAAACTCATATACTTTTGGAGGATTATTAAGATGGATCTTTATAAGAGATTAAGAGAAATGTAGAGTCATTCCCGTTGTATCAATTGCCTGAAAACTTCCTTGATCTTATTTTTACGTTTTAGAATAGAAGAGATTTATTTATATTTTGGTTAATGTAATGAATATCTTAACAGAAGATGCGCAAATAATTGATTAATTGTATCAGAACGTTTGTTAGATTTCGATAAAGATCAAAATATGTGCAAATATAAATTTATAATATCAAGTTTTTTATTATCAATTTGAAAAAAAAGCAGTTTTTAATTTTGAAAATTAGATTCATTTCAGTTAATATAAGTATAAAATAATTTTTAAAAAGCACATTAAGAAATTCTTATATTACCTGTCTGATTGCGCAAGCAAAGTTTATTTACAGTATTCATAAAAAATTAGCGTACTCTTACTTTTTTCTCGTTTATAGTTTCGTTGCACTGCGGTTTAAAGTAATGAACACACAATCTTGTTCGTCTGGAAACTTTCTAGTAAAATCATAGGTACGTAGATGAAAGCGAAGCCAAGTTTCAATATGGCATCCGAGCAATTTTTTCGATTATCGGATACGATATCTATGTCGCACAATCACGGAATGTATCGATGAGTAATGAGAAGTGGTAGAAAAAAACGGCCTTAAATGACCGTGCATTTTAATCTCGGAACAGGGCCGATTTATATTTTTCCAGCGACCGACAATTTTCTGCTCTCTCATATTGGATATAAAATCAACAATCGCATACCTAAAAATAATGTTTCCAGTAAAGATGATACGCGAAACGTATTCATTGTTTCACTGTTTATATCCATATTTAGATTAGCACGACGATTTAACGAGAAAGAACTAGCCGCTTAAAATGTTGTTAAGTAAAATTTACTAGTTTAATTAACTTTTTATGACAGCTTCTTACTCCATATTATTATATACTCAATGAATACGAGTGCTTTAAAAATTAATTGTTTCAAAATATTTTTTAATCATAGAAAATATGAATGCTTTTATAGATTATCGCCAAAAAGGTAAATTAATCGTACTCCTTATAGCAAACGCAATTTTTTAAAACATTATTGCATTAATGGCAGAAACAAATTTCATAAAATAAGTAAAAACTTTGCCCAAATCTTTTCGGAAAAGTTGAAAGCGTAAATGAAGTCTGCAAAGAAGAGTGCGCAAAGAGAAGACGGACGATATCCAACTCAAGACATTTCAGGAAAAGTTGCTTTATGATTGGCATGGTGAGGTAACCAACGTCGGAGGAGACGACTGTGTTCCCACTGAATTCGAAGCCAACGTCCTGCGGGTTAAGAATTGTAAATGAAGATTGGTTAACGACGAAAGTTTCACGATCGGCTGCTGCGTAGCTCGGCGAAATGTATCTTAACGACTGCTCGTTAGATACGGGAGCATTAAACTTATACCGCGCTGGCATATTTGCACGTGATATTCGGGGCGAATGGTTTATTCACTTTTGTAGAACTTGCGGCTGCATGCCGAGCTGTAAAATGTATTTTCCATGTAGCTTTGCTGAAACTTTCCACTTTGACATTCTTCGCTCGAATCCTTGCAGTTTTTACGACTTTTGATAGGACCTTTTAGAAAGATTTTAATATAGAATTTTGATTGTTTCGTCTTTTTATGAACCTTTAGAAATCTAAATTTAAACTTTATTTGAGCAGTATTAACGGCTTCAAATAATATACTCATTTATATAATTCAGTTTTGACAGAAAAATTCATTTTATCCTCCTCAAAGTTTGTAAATTATCCAATATTACGAATAAATAACTCAATCTCTATATTTTTAAAAAATTCAAAGCATTTAACCCGCTTATATTCGGATTTCGCAAAAATAGTAAGCACAGTTATAAGTAGGAGGGATAAGCTCCGTCGAGACATTAATCTATCAGTCGTAATTGAAAACGCAAACGTCACGCTCGAGTTGAGAGACGCGACAAATGCGAGCGGGCGAATCGTCGTCGCCCCCCCCCCCCTTTTGGCTCGAAAATTTCACGACTAGTCGCACATTCGTCAGAAAAATTGGTGCCCTTCCCCGGCTGACTTCTAGCCGAGGATGGGAAATTGCGCGGCTGACGGAAACGAATTAATCGCCGGGATTGTACAAATCGGTGGAAGAAACTACATTTTTCAAAGCGGAGGAGGTTTTTATTTTCTTCTGGTCAAATTTTTACCAAATCGTTTATGTTTTATATGATTCTTTATTTTGTAAATGTTTCAGTATTTATGTAGGAAGATTTTCTTTTTTAAAATCATGCGTGATTTCTCGCAAAAGAAAAATGTGGCAATAAATATACATTTTACATAATATAACAACGAGGTTCTACTGTAAGATTCTACTTTACTGACATCGTAAATTATCCTTACGCGCGAAAATTTATTTCCGAGCGAAAAAAAATTGATTTTAAACTCTTTTTTACCTCGTGCAAGATTTAATATAAGAGATTGAAATACATGGAAGACCTCCATAAAAAACTTTTCCTTATAATACCTTATAATCTCTGCAGTTCGGTGCTGCGCAGCTTACTGTTGGAGCGCGCAATAAAGCCGTAAGAGCATCATTGCGGAATAATGTTTTAAAAGTACACATTGGATTAGAGAACGCTTGATTTTAATGTGAATTATAACAATGTATTAGATCTCTCATGACAGGTGGATTATTTTGCAACCATTAGATTTGTTATTACCAACTTTTAAAACGCGAGATTTCAGCATAAATTCTCCTGTATTAGTAAATACTAAAGTTATTTTGCGGGCACTGAGGTATTTCATCTCAGTTATTATAGTACAAAAAACTGTTGAGTATTGCCAAAGTAAATATAGCAGAGTTTACAATGTTAATTAAGCGCCACCAAAAAATAATATCTGAAAGAAAAGGCAAGTAACCTTTTTCACTTTATTTTAAAAGCCAACAAAACCGACAGACTCGAATTACGCAATAAAACTATAAAAAAAATTCCGTTACATTTTCACCTCGATTCAAACTCCACTCGAAAATCCACCCGTGTACGCCTCCCAGCCATCACTTTCCGGCCGGCGCTTTCCGCGCTCCCGAAGCAACAACCCCTTCGCGCCATTCATCCTTCTCCGCGGCAGCTTCAAGCTCAGCTTCCCGGGTGAAATCGATCCCGTGTCTCTCGAAAAAATTAGCCACATCGGCAGATCGGCTCCCGGCTGATTTGCCTGTCCTCGCCTCGGCGGATGAGAGGTGGGGCGCGCGCGCACGCCGCCGCCGCTCTGGAGCACGTGTTGCGCAGAGGGCAGCTACGGGGGTGGCGCCGCGACCGCCTCGGCGCACCAGTCACCAGACAGCCGTCGCACGGCGAAGACGCGAGCGCGACCGATCGGCACTGAGCTGCTACCGGTTTTGCCCTTGATTATTTGCCGATCAGGCCAATTTTTCCGAGCTTTCAGTGACGTTGTTCGGTGAAGGTGATTGTATGCGCTGAGTGGTGAGTTATTTATGCCTCTTTTCACCTTTTTACGGATAGTGCGATTGCGGTCGTTTTTATGCGAATCTGCTTTTTTGGGTACTGCAAGGGTAGTTGTTTTTTTTTTTTTTTTCATTTGAGTTTGCTTAAAAATGCAATTTATTCTTCCTTCTTAATGTATCACGTTTCTTAATTAATCAGGTGAATTTTAAGAATTATTTTTCATAAATAAAAAAGGGAATAAAAGTGTTAATAATAAAATTAATTTACAGAGATTTTTAAAATTAAATTATAAACTCTACGAACTTCAATTTAATTTGATAATACCATTTTTCAAAGTAGAGGTACTAATTATTTTAGCTTAATACTTTTGGAGCACAAATATCCATTAAAAAAAATCGAAACACCTTAAACTTCAAATTGTTGACTCCATTGCGATTACAAGACGTTTTGCTACAGTAGTTTTATGATTTAAATTTTTGTCAAATGCATTCGTAGTTGGAGTTTAAACTCAAAAACATTGCACTGCAGGCATCAAAAATTAAATTTAGAGATGAAAATTCTTTATTCTCCGATTGTAATTACCACATTCAAGATAATCTCATCGGTGAAAAAGTCTTAATAGAATGTATTTCTAGTAGCCACGCACTTTTGGTGTAACCAAGTTTAAAAGCTCGTAAACGTGGCGCAAGCCTCAAAAGTAATATGTATAAGTATGCGAGTTTCTGGAACTTTTTAATCTCTGTCCTCGGTCTATTCTTCTCGAGTACTTGCCGAGTTAAGAGTCGTTTTTCAAAAGAGAGGTATAATTTAAGACTCGCACCTTTCCTTGCTTCTTTTTGTACATTCGCTTTTTTTCTCCTCGTACTCTCTTCTCTTCCTCTTTCGTTCTCTTCTCCCTTCTCTTTTTTGACTTTGCTCGAACTTTAGTGGATGATGTCATGAAATTAGTGAGCCGAATGAAAAGAGGTCAGCCGTCGGCAGGCAAATGGTGAAAATTAGCGCGAAAAGTTACAATGCGAAGAAGGAATTTTTATTTTGTATTTTAGATAAATTTAATTGAGACTCGAACGTTCGGTTTGACGATTTAATGTTGGCGAGGATTGAGATTCGAATGATCTCGCCGAACAATTTTCTTTGAATTTCATTTTTTTTATGCCGACGTTTCAACACATGTCTTTGTATCCTTTTCAAAGCTTTTATTTAAAATATTAAAAATTAAAAAACTCTACGTAAATTAGTCTAATATGAAAAAAGACACAAAGATGTGCGGTGAAACTTTGGCATAAATAGATAAATGTATCATACAAGGAAATAAAACGAGCTTTTTACAGAATATTACGATTCTGAAATAGAATTTCAAAGACGATTAGATGAATTAAATATTATATATTAGTTTTGATTGACAGAACATTAAATTCTGATGATAAATCGAAAGGCTATTCTAAAATGTAAAAGTGTAAATTCAATTGAAGTAAAATGGATCTAAACAATCAGATTGCAGAAACTAACCAAACCAGATTCCTGAATTAGGTTAAATACAATAGAATACAAATAAGCTCTCTTTCATTTAATTTCGATACGAAATCTATTCATATTTTTTGTTTCAATTATTTATACCTTAAAAGAAAAAAGCGTATATACAATATGTGCAATATCGGAAAAATTTTGTGCTTGCTTTCAAACCCATATCTTAAATTCGTATATTTTAATTGCATCTAATAGCTTCATTAGTTATTAAATCAAGTGACAGGATAAAACTTTCATGACCTAAAGGGGAGACACAAAAATGAGAAACTAATTTATTGAAATTTGCCATTTATATTAACGTCTCTTGATTGACAGTTCTCAACGTACGAGTTACTGTTACATTCCTGGAACAATGCTGAAATTATTCGTATCCTATATATTTTCCTATATATTTTTGTATCCTATATATTACTTAGCTTCAGAAATTGTACAAATGAACGTTTTCTGAAAGTGTACAAGTGAAGCAAATCAGTTTTCGATAGATATGGGTTCTAGAAATTTTTCATTAGTAATATAAATGTAAATAAATCAATCACATTTTCACTGAAAAAGTTTAACTTTTCCTCCGTAGATTAACTAATTGTGTAAGTTAATTAAGTACTTAATTTATAAATAGAATTTTCGTTGTTTTTTTTACTCAGTTCGTTATATTATATTGATGTAACTTCTATCTGCTCTGTATCCATGTTAGTGCATGAAGAGAAAAGTTTAGGAAAAATGACTATCTTTTTAATAAAGTGGTAACAGACTTGCCAAAAAAATTACTAGACTTTTTAGTAAAATTTGCCAAACTTTTTGTAAAAATTTTCCAAAAGTTTGCCAAAATTTACAAAAGGTTCGGCAAATTTTACTAAAAAGTCTAGTAAGTTTTTGGCTTACGACAAGTCTGTTACCACTTTACTAAAAAGATAGTAATTTTTCCTGAACTTTTCTCTCCGTGTGCAGCTTTCAACATTAATTTGACGGATATCAGTTAATGGGTCGTTTTCATCGACTCTGGTATTACCGACTACATTTTTAGTTTTTAATATTTTATTTTAATACTTTATTAATTCCACAAGAGTTTATGTGCAATCATCGATTATCAAATTATATTGTATACTATAATTGCTTTACTGATAAAAATTTAATATTAAACACGTTTTAACTGATGAACGCATTGTATTTTTATGAAATAAATACTAGTGTTCCTGAATATATGAAATTATTTGTGTTTTTATCTTGATGTACATTTAAATAATGATATTCGTTATAATTAAAATAATATGAAAGATTTCAAAATTACTATAAGTAATAATTTAAGAATTTAAATTTCCATTGGCTGAAACTACTCACATTCATTCCTATTAAGAAATCGCAGTGGTTGCACTCTTACTTGTTAGTAGAATGCGGGAATACTATTGGACTTCTCGGACTCATGAATTTCCGAATTTGAATTTGATATCCGTCGAGTCACTTAATAGTTATTGCAGATTTATAGCTACATGATCCATTATTAAAGGTTCCTAAATTGGCAACAATATTTTAATATTAAATTTATATTTTTTTTTTATTACTTTTTACACTAAAAGTGTTGTGCAAAAAACTTATTTGAAAAAATAATATTTAGCAACCGGAAGATATAAACTCGGATTATTTATTTCAATATTACGTTGACTATTTAAGTATTTAAGCATTTTTTATTCGTAATTTCTATAATAAAAATAACTTTTGCATAATTAAAAAAGTATAACCAGTATACTTTTTTTATTTCCAAGAATTATATAAAAGTTTATTTAGTAGAATATTAATGATTCTCCGACGTTTACAAATTTCTTTTAAATTATGTTCAGCCTGAAAATTTACATTAATAAATGAAATCATTCCAGTTAAGTTTTTTAAGTGCAGCGCTAAAATTTTTCATTCGCGTGAAACCCAAAATAATTAGGCCAAAATTTCTCCAAGAATCGTAGCTCATTGTATTAAACTTTTTAACGGCGCTATCATCTTTCCCGTATGAAAAGCTTAGCTTCACGAATACAATTTTCGCTGGAAAAAACTTTTAGGAAGCTCGCCTCCTTTTACACTCATAATTAGAAAAGCATACATGCGACACCTTCGTCAAATCCACTTTGATTCTCCGGGGCGTCTTTGAAAATTCAAAGTTTTATGCCAGCTCCGCCGAAGGAACAGCAAGCAAACACGCCCGCTCCCATTTCTCCCTTCAAAATAATAATAATAAAAAAAAAAAAATAAATAGAGAAAAAAAACATCGTCGCAATTATGAGACGCGCATCAGTGAGTCGTAAGCTTTGAAATAAAGGGGGCGCGAGAGAAAAAATATGACAATGTCCAGCGAGGTTTAATTAAATATCTTAGTTTGTTTTTAGTTAAAGCACGCGCGGCTTTTTTCGCTCTTCTTCTCCCCCCCGGTATTGACAGAGGAGTCCGCTTAGGTGTGCGGCCATGTTTGTTTTCTCTGAAGATGATGAGCACCGAGTGAGTTCGTGACCAAACGTGGCGTGACGCGCGTCGCTACGTCTGCGACCTTTTTCTGAGTTTCAGCTTCATCTCGCTCAACTGCGGGTAATTGAATGAAAGGTAGGATTACAGTCCTGCAAGTCACTTGCTGCGAAGCACTAATTTCTCTAACGTAGATTAGTTTGAGACAAGTATGGCAACACACGTATGAGCTGTAAATTAATTTTGGAGATTAATACTCGACTTACATATTCGAATAGATAAATTCATTGTATAATTTCATGTGCATGTAAGATTTTTACACCTTTTCAGTACAAATAAGCTGTCATGCTTTGAAAACTTATTTCAAACTATAAACGTTTCCGTTTCTAACATTGAGAATTTATGTATTCTTTCCTTTTTCTAAATATTGTTTTTTCTGGTGGCAATTGGTTATTTAGCAAGATTTTACAGAACCTTCCCAGAGACAGGCTTGACACTGTTAAAAATTTCAGAAAAACGATAAAGCGGCCAATTTTTGACCCAATTCGTGTATTGTATTTTATAAATTTTCTTTTAAAATAAAATTTTTAGGGGATCAAGAATTTTTATTATTGCCAACACTTGTAATGTTTTATGTCCACAATTGTGTACCGGAACTTATACTTCCAATATCAACACACGTTCGTCCTTGAACTAATCATTCGGGGAAGAAGGACACTTGAGATATTTTGAGAGAAAGGCGCTTTATTGCGAGTAATCTTATTGCTCGAGTGTTCTATAGTTCAATATACGCCAGATTCGCTTTTTAAAAGTTTACAAAAAGGCAACTTTGGAGCAAAGTTTTATTGTCATTGTTCTTAACGATTCAACTACATTATTTCCAAAGTTTTTCATTCTCCTGTAAAATAGAAAATAATAAAGTTTTGTACTGCAATTGTAGCACGTGTTTGGGAAAAATATGTTTAAAAACCTAGAGAAGCGTAAAGAAGTTTACTTCTAAGCATACAAAGAATTGTGGTTGATAAATTGACATTTTCGAGAAATTGGATTATTTGAACGAAATTGGTTAATAATTGGATAATAATTTAAATTATTTCGTATAAGAATTGATACAATCATTATAACGAATATTAAACATGTCTGGTGGATCATAGATGGTAATTACTTGTGAAACTCATAACCACTCGGATGAGTATCAGTCGATTAAAATATGTCAAGCGTGTTGCAATTATTCTTTCCTTTGAGTTTCATTTTCACGGATGAATTTTTCCGATAAATTTGTGTATTGTGTTTCTCATTTTAAAGAGATATGAAGGCCGATAGATTTATTCCATGATAAAATATTTTATTAATAAAAAACAACTTTCAATTATTTTTATGAATTCCCTTTGCAACGATTATGGACACAGACGCCCGCTTAGATGACCCGGAAAAATGACCTACCTTCAACTTTTTATTGAGATTTAATAAATTTAATCAATCTTGCGCGTAATTATAAACTGCAGCTGTTTTTTTATTAGGCAATATAAGTTTTCCAATTTTAAAAACTAGCGTGCAGGGGATGAATATTTTATTTGATTTTGCTGAGGTCGATCAAGAGTCAGCCGAACTTTTGAAGTTTCAGTACGGCTATAGTAATAATAAACTGTTTAGGGGGCAGCTATAGATGAACTGGGATTTCAAGTTTGGCATAAATAACCGATAATGACCATGTCGAGATCTTCAAGTACGTTAAATATTTAATAATGTATTTAGAACTCCTTACAGAGTTAGTTAATCCAAAGGTTTAGAACTCCTTACAGAGTTAGTTAAACCAAATTACGGGATAGATTGTTAAACAAAGAAGATCAACATTTCTAAATTGTAAATTAACATTATTTGACAGAAAAATGTAGGCCTTATAATCCCATAAAAAATGACAATATTAAAATTAAAATTCCTTTTGCGCGTCTTGACATATGCACGGCAGAGTATTCTCTTCCGAGAGCGCGTGTTTTCTCAGGGCATTAATGCTGAGCCTTCCCGCACAGCCGCGTCCAGGGATTCCAAAGAAAGCACACAAAGGCAGGCCATTTTCGCGAATAAGTATTTTCAGTAATGGAAATTCTCTTTGCTTCACGAGCACGAGGTGTTGCGGAGGATTTCTCTCTCTCTCTCTCTCACTCTCTCGACAAAACTCGTTTATGAGCGCGAAGGTTAGGAGAACGTTTAAAATTCGTCAAAAAGCAGTTTTCCCAAGCAGCGACAAGTGCTTATTCTTGGCCTCCTTTGTTGTATAAAATAATATTACGAGCGTGACTGGAGAAATGTTATTTTATTTACGAGAACTCGCCCAAACTCGAGTATTTTTGTTATCGCGTTTATTAAATATGATGTACCAAGTGTTACCGTTCTTAGAATTAGTTTCAAAAGTTCGTTTCTTTACGTCAAAAGGATTTATAACGCAGGATTAGCACTGGCATTAAGTAATGAACGAATTAGTGGAAGACTTAAATAAAATGAAAATGCTTTTGTATATCCTTTCATAACATTGCGTTTTCCAAAAATTAAATTTAAAATCGATCTCAGCGAAATTGATACGCTCAAGTTATAACAAATTTACTTTAGTTTATATCACACATCGTTAACTTGCTTGCATATATAAATATTGTTGCGTTTTTTGCACTGTACAGTGTTTGCGGTTATGATATCAGTACAAACAGTGCTTGTATAAGTTTCCATTAGCTTTAGTAGTATAACTCCTGACAGACTTTGAATGAACCACAAGATCTCTTGCACAAGTGATCTAGTTGTTTAAAACACAATCACTCCTACCTTATACTACGTTACTAGACAAACGGCCACTCTAATTGATTAATTCGTTAGATTGATTGAGTAAGTTATTTATTGGTATAAATTGAATAAAATAAGTGAAAGGCCATTGAAACCAACAATTTCTTGCATGCATAAGCTTTCATCAAAAGGTGGTTTAGCTTTATTTCATAAACAGCTCATTATCATCACAATATTTAATAGGAGACGGATATTTTACTACAGCCACAATTTTAAAGCTTTTTAGATTGTTCCTTTCAATCGCTTCGAAGTTATTTCTGTGATTTATTTCGTTCGCAAATTAAAAGTTCTATATGCTGAGAAAAAACTTCTTACTCGAGAAACCTCTATATAAACCAAAGAGACCAGAACGCTTCTTTAGCTAACTTTGAATTAAAGAAATAGGCTTTAATTAACTGAAGTAAAGGCTCTTTTATCAAGAAAAATATTTCTAGACAGCAAACAAATCGTTTCACTACCTTTCTACTAAAAATATTATCAACTCCTTTAACGAATTACAAAATCAAGCTTTGATCAAAGAAAACGTCGCTCAAACTATTTTCATAATCAAAGTGGAAGTCAGTTATGCGAGTGATGCAGCTCGACGTATAGTCAGACGAACCTTTCTACTCGATTTCTAATATGGCCGCGATCAGCGAGTCGAGCAATCGTCGTTGCTCCATTGTGCATGAGGCTGGAGAGCCTTTGGCATCTTAGTTTCGCGCGTTATCTCTCGAGGCGTGCGAAACTTGCGGCCCGGCAACTCAATGAGAGAGAGGGAGAGAGAGGAGTCGGTCAACCAAGTGTACAATTACTCCGAGGATATATTCCTGAGAAACGAGCTGGTCGCTCTCTGTGTATAGTCACCGTCTGTTGAGAGTAATTCGCCTTGAATCCACTGCAGGATTAACTGATTAAATTAAGTTAATTAATCGTTACGGCGATTGCAGGCGGACGATGCCCTTCACTCGGGAAATTTAGGTCTTCGTTCTGGAAACGGTAATTGATAAACTTGATGGTGATTTGTTTTCGAACGCCGACGCGAAGTTTACGGATTTATGCGGGGGTTTGCGTTGGACGTTTTCATGTAAGTCGAAAATTTGGTAGTCAGAGGAAATTTCTTTTAGTTTGTCATGGGTGCGAATTATTTTAAAGCAATCGTATAATCTCTTGAATGTTTTTTATTTTTGAGAAGTTTTATTATTATGGTTGATTAAACTGTAAAATGATTAAGCTGTAGCGTTAAAAAGTTGTAAAATTTTACAGAAAAATGTGTTCTCAAAGGAATGGAGAATAAAGTTTTCAAATTTTCTTTAAACTTACAAATTTTGTTATAAGAATGAATAATAAAGATATTCCAGATAACTATTCATTTAAATTTTAAATTATTTCAAAATTAAACGAAAAAAAAACAATTTAAATAAAAAATATAATCCTGTTTAAAATGTTTACATTTCCCAGTGTAAAAAATGTCAGAAACCATACATAAGATAGAATTTGCATATTAAAATCACGCCACAATCTGAACATACACAGCCAGAAACTTCGTAAATTAAATGCAAAACATTTCAAGTTTTAAATTGTGCACAACAGTTACGCTTAATTAACGAAGAAACCATTTTCAGTTCAAACCGTCGCGTCGTAAACCGCAAAAAAGATTACCAACAAATCCACGTGAAATTCTTCCAAAAATTCAAAATTCAAATCCAGCTCATCCGCGCATTCCCAGCGCTACTCCTCCATCAAAATAGCGTGAAAAGTGAAGGTGCAAATCGTCGTGAACACGTCCCATTACTCGGGGATCCGCGAGAAGCAAAGGCAGAGGCGTAAGTATACCCTCCCAGATATGAGCCCGTATAAGAGTTCGAAAAATAAGTCAGTTTCGTTTCTCTCTCTCTCTCTCTCTCTCTCTCTCTCTCTCTCTCGCAGACGCGGAATCGATGCGAAAGTTCACAGGTGGTGGCTTCCCCGGGTTTGCTAGAGAGGCTGCTGCGGGCGAAAACCTCGATGCCGCCCCCTCGCAGTTTCTGGAGCGGCCTCGGAATGTTTGGAGCACTCGCCAGTTTTCGCCATCAGCGACGCACGGAATACGGTCCATTACCGCCTGTAGCTGCAGCCGCTATTTCATAAAACGTGTATCTTAAATAGCTTTTCCGCTCTCGCTCTTTCGCTCGCTATCTCTCTCTTTCTCACTCTCCGGCTGAGTTTTAGCCGGAAGGTACTTTGGAGCGAATAAAGGGACGTAACGCGATGCAATATTGTAAAAAAGGGAACATTTTTGCAGTAAGAACTTAAAAATGGCTGTTTTTTTTTTTAGAAAATTTTGCAGATACGCAAAGTGGTGCATTGACTTATGGCTCATTTTCAATAAAGTTTATTATTACAGTCAAAGGTTTTTTGAGTAACTATTTTTCTTTGTCGGATGTAAGTTCGGACAAAATGAATTGAAGATTTTAGCGATTTAAAACGACTGCACAGTGCTTTCTCGTTAATAAATCCTCTTAACTTATTTACTAAATCATTTCTCTTCTTTATTAATATTCGAGTCAGCGCTGCAAGTTTCCTATTCGCGTTCTTAAATCGAGTTTCATTATTTCATTTTGTTATCTGAAATCGGCTATCGAGCCACTCGTTAGTACAGTTCTTATTCATTCTTCTTTACATCTTCTCCTTTTAAACAATCTTAATTTAAGAAAGCGGAATACTTACAAAACTTTTGCACAAAGTGTAAAATCTAAAGGGGCACATCGTTTTTCTACAGCGTTGCCGAAAAGCGCAATAAGAGAACGAAGCATTTTCGAAAGAGAACCCACGTGTACGATAAAGTGGCATAGGAAAGGAGAAAATGACGGTCGGTAGAAGAAAGTCTTCCACGTAAACGCCAGACCACTCGTCCATCTGGTGTTACTGACCTCAACGGCTCATCTAATGATCCCCGCGTCTGCAGTTTGCAGAATGCTAATTGTCTCTTTAACAAAAGCTCAGGGATCCTAGACTAGAGGGGCAGAGGGAAAGCCGAGTCTTTCTTCGTCTGTCTCTCTCTCTTTGGGAATGGGTTTCTCCCTCTCTCGAGAGGGAGCAGCGTCGTCGCGGTCGTTTCCTACGTCTGTACGACCTCCTTTCCCATGGAGCCGTCGCTGTTAAAAGCCTCCCGTTCGTTTTCCATTCATCTCTCGCCGCTACAAAATGCTGGATGCCACTCGCCGCCGCGGCTGTAAAATGATTGCGGCCTCCTTAATTACTTGTGGCTGATGTTTCGCCTTTCTCCTCGTGGCTTTTCGCTCTACGAGCCCGCCAAGTTTCAACGGGTACGAGGGGGATAAAGAGTGTCTCGGGAGAGACGTTGTAGTTATCCGGGGAGGAAATATATTTAACCTGATTTTTTACGCGAGTTTTCAAGCGCTTTTTGTTATTCAAGTTTACAATCAAATTTATGGCCGCGGCGTGTGTAGTTTTCCCAGGCATTGAATGAATTATTTATTTTGTTAAAAATTTTCATTTATCACGAATGAATATTAAGTTTTTATTTAATAATTGTGGAATTGTTTTTATATTTGCAAATATTATATAATAACCCTTTGCACATATTACATAATTTTAATTCAGGGCCGCAACCAGATGGGGGTGTTTAATAATGAAAAACTATAGTGGATAAAGGATTGTTAATCGATTAACTCCATAATACAACCAGATCGGGTTGCGGCCCTGAATTAAAAATCCTTCATCCTCTATAGTTTTTTCATTATTAAACCACATATGTGCAACTATTTTTAAATATATGTATAAGAGCATTAGTACTTATTCGATTTCAAAACCTTCCATGTAGCGAAAAGTAGGAGAGTGAAAATAGAGTGATATATACATATACATATATCACTCAGCCATATATATATTAGCCCAATAAAATGTACAATGGCTCGGAAATACTTTAAAAGCGAATATTTTGGAAAGGTAATTCTAATTTGACGTTTTGAAAGTTTTGGAAAAATAATCACACGATAAAGACTAATTATGTTTATATTTTCGCATTTCGTACTTTAACTAATTTTGAGCAAAGATTTTAAAAAATTCGTGTGCACACTATTCATTTGATGGAAAGCTGTCTGAAGCTTTCAAACTCTAACTTTGAAAAGTTCTATCCACGTTGGATTTTCGTAAGAGGACTTGTTGAAATTTGCCGAGCATATGTCGAATACGCTTTCAAAAATTGTAACGGAGCGATTCTCGAATAATAATTTTTTTCTTAATTAAATGTAAGAATATGTATTAAAAGACCATATTTATTGAAAAAGTAGTAATTTGACGAATGACAGTTATCGAAATTAATACTATTATCAAAATTAGAATTTTTATAAAAAATAAAAATTTTGGAATATTTGTATACAAAATTCTTAAAAAATGTTCCACTACTTGAAAGCCGTTGTTAAACTTTTTCTAAAGGATTTCTATCGCAAGATTTTACGGCATAATCTTCCATTAAAAAGAAACTCAAAATTAAAATCTTACAATGAATGTATTTTTTAAATTGTGGGTCATCCAATAATTATCTTTGAAACTTGAGATAATTACAGTCCCTTAAACTAGATTAAAATGAAATCATCATAAAATAAATGAATTATATCCAGATTACATTACCACTAATTCAAAAGAAAAAAACTAATTAGATCTCATTAATTCTCGCCATAATTTTCCGGCCTTAATAGCAGGGTTTTACATTTTCAATTTGAAAATGAAATAATCTTGAAGACAGGTTCTCTAATTCAATCACTTCTTCCCCGGCAGCTCCCGCAACCCAAATCCGCGAAACGTCACTAACACCCGTAATACATCAACGCAGCCGTACACCGCGCTTACAAAGTTATTTCTTTGACTTTCAGGATTGCCAGCAGCAGCGGCGGCCGCGAAAGGAGCAGCGGCTCGATAAAATCCACGGCGAGCCGCAGGGAGTCTTGTTCAGAAATTAAGAGAAGAGATTGCGTGTGGCGGTAAGCGTAGCATCCAATCCCTTGGACAAGTTTTCGTGTTTGTTCGCGTCGCTTAACTTTGAAATTGCTAATTAAAGATGTCGAGGTAAATGAAACGCTGTTTTGTTCGAGTGCGGGAAGAGAGAAAGAATGAAGGCTGGCCGATTCTGCGGTCGAGAAGTTTTATCGTTAACGAGTGATGGGTGACTATTTCCGACTGAGAAGGTTTTGCTTTTTGTTCGAGAGTTCGCGGATTAGTGACAAAGTATTGGCACTTTAATTAATTATCGTTAGGCACTGGTTATTTACTCAATGGTGCGCTACTAATGTCGATTTACTTTCTTTTATTTTTATCTTATAAAATTATTTGCAAAAGTAAATAATTTTTATCTTCGCAATATTAAAAACTAAAAGAAAGCAGCAAAATCGTTTTTCCATGCATTTAGAAATCCAATTGCACCTTTCTCTGGTTTCTTCCTTCGCTCTTAACCTCTATGAATAAAATAATATAATAGCATCAAATATAACTTTTTAAAGTCAGCAAATAATATTTTCAATATAGTTTTGTTCTCGGGTATGAATGCATATATCAATATATCAGTTTTCAGCGAAAGAAATTAAATCCTGTGACTACCTTTTAATCTCTGTAAGTATTTCTCAAGAATAGCGTCTTATATCGCCTAGTTCAAGTAGAAAAAGCCGCGATTCGTCAGACGGAACGCAAAGTGGGTTTCGAGTGTATACAATACGTTTCAATAATGAAAACTCGGTCAAAGCGTCCGTAAAAGGAGGAGCGTCGTTACTCCCTGATTTCAAGAATTGAATTTGAAAGAACAACGTACAAACTTCAGTAACATCATAGGCGAACGAGAATGAATCACGATGCCAACGTAATCTTTTTCGTGACGAGGATTAAATTAAACTACAGCCATAGAATGCTCATGATTACTGTGCAAAATTTACGATTCAGCCGCGGCGTAATCACGCAATGCACGGCGACTTACGAAGCGCGTAAACCGATTTCGAATCGAGCGAATTCACGCCGCGCCGGAAGTAAGACGGGTATACTTTACTATAATATTTGTTCGTAAGGGATTATTTCGCAATGCAGGCGTCGTAATACCTACATTATAATCGAGGTAAATTAGTTGATAGGTAATTTGAGCATTTTTTTCTCACGAATCGGATTTTGGAAAAGATCGATATGCTGGAATCGATCTTTTCCAAAAAGGATCGAAGAATCGAGAATCGATTCCACTTTCTCTTTTTGGACTTTTTTGGATTAATTTTTTAGTAACAATTTTTGATTAACACTAAAGTGTTAATAAAAGATTAATCCAAAAAAATTGAAATATAAAATAAACAAAAAATTAACAAAAAAATTAAAATTAGATTATTAAAACGCAAATGTTATATACGACGAAAAACTGTTATATCATGCACTACAAATAAACATTTCAGATACATTTTATTTCAGATATATTATTATATTTTTATTTATATTTGCATTACATAATAACGCAAGTAATAAATTTCAAACAACAAATAAAAAGTGAATATTATTTGTATAAAATTTTTATAGTGCTGAACAAATTGTATTAAATAACGCAGCAAAATATCAAAATAACATTTTATAAAATATAGTTGAAAATAGAAAGTATTTACATACTGAGACATTACATACTTTTAGATAATTAAAGTAAATCAAAATCAATTTTATAAAATAACAATTGAAAACAGTATTTACATACTAAGAATATTACATATTTTTAAATATTTAAAGTAATTCAATATGTGTTACATGAAAAATATTGTTAAAATAAGTCTCATGACTCCAGTGAAAGCGAACTTAAGAAAAAAAAAATATTTAAATGCATACCGATAATTTATTTCGCGAATTGCTCTTGATTAATCCTGCCTTTGAAAATAATCTTTCTGTCGGTATCGAAGTGGCTATAATAGCTAAATACTCAAAAGTTATTTTACTCAGAAATGGAAAAGTGCTCTCAACGCTTTTCCAATATGTGAAGATGTCATTTTGTCTCGGAATGTGTGGGAGTTCTAAATATTGTTCCAATTCTAAATTTCTGTTTCTAGTCTCCGACTCTTGTGCAATAGCACAAAATTCGGTGAGACCATCATGAAAATCCCAAATACTATTTGAATTATTTACTTCATGATTAGTTTCCTTTTCCTTGCTTGTTTCTGGCACACATTGTTTTAATTTATTATTTATTTCATTTAAAGCATCAGAAACAGCTAGAGAGTGTTCAAAATGAATTTTTTTTTAACCTAGGGTCTAAGATTGTGGCTATAGATAAAATTGAATATTGTTCCAAATTTAAAATCGAGCTTCAATATCATCTAAGACTTTGGCTTTAAAATAATCCCCAACATTTGTTTCAGCGGTTAAACTTTTAATTTTCTGTTTCAAACAGTGAATTATAGAAATAATCAAACTGCATGTCGGATACTTTTCGCTGCTAATTGATCTTATAACATCTCTTACCAGTGTCATAATTTTTAAAAAATAAATTAAAACTTTTATTTCTTCGCGGTTTAAAATATTAGATAATTCTTACATGAAATTAAATGGATCTTTACAGCTAATCAATTAAAGGGTTCAAGGTCTTAAAACGTTCATTAGGATCGCAGTATTCCTTGAACAAAGTTTGATAAAAATTTGAACAATAGTTTTTGTGTAATATAATTTAAAGGTGCGAAAATCATGATTTCCCGTAAGAGCCCGTATTAAATGAGCGAAAATTAAAATGCTAATATCTTACATATAGTTCTCTGCATATAAAATAGTCTTATTGTGAAGAAAGGCTTCATTTATCACTTTTTTAAAAGAAAAGAGAATATTTCGATTCTTTCGATTCTTGGCAAAAGAGGAATCGATTCTTTGAGAATCGACGTTTCAAAGAATCGATTAAATAATCGATTCTAAAAAAAAAAGAATCGAATACTTTTGTAAGAATCGAATAGAATCGGGCGTCCCTAGTTTGAAACCTTTTAATTGTATGACTTTCAGAATTATTTATAAGCATTAAATTACCCAACATAAATTATAATATAAATGTTGCTCCGTGTAGTTTATTTAGTACAATTAAATCATAATTATTTATAAATTACTACTCGAATAATTAATTGCCGAGAAATTAATGTAATAATTTATTTTCTATGCACAAGATAGAGAATGCAGTTTAGTATAGTTGAATCGCAAGTTAAAACTGTAAAAAGCTATATAAAAAATGCAAAAAGAAAAGATTTAACGATTAGTCTCTGATTTTTTGTAGTTAAAAAAAACTCACTGCATTTTTCAAAAGAATTAAATCCTTCTTTTTCCCAAAGACAAGAGATTTGCTCAGTTTTATCTGATGTACTTACCGAGAACTATTAGTCTTCGTTCTTCACTGGAATCGCATTTCAGCCCTCCTCACCACAAATTCATTTATCTATCGATCTTTCCATTCGATGAAAGTAAATAAATTCTTTTCTCTGAACTAGTAGGTGCATATTTACAACGTCGGGACCAGATGAACTCTACTCTTTTACTTAAGTGGATAGACATAGTTACATAAAAATACCATCGATTTTCTGCTCGTTGATCCGCTTTATAGCGCATGGAAGCGACTGCTACGCAAACACATTTTATCGACTACGATGCAATTTTTCTTCCTTCATCCACTTCGAGAATAATTGTGCCGATGCGATAAATAAGTGGATTTCTTCCTGACCAAATATTTTTAGCATCGAAAATCTATTTATGTGTCTGCTATGGTGATTTAGTTCGATACGTATACCAAATAATTAGTCAACAGAATTTCACCAACCTAACTATTTGTGACCTGACTGTACGTGAATATTTTGGAAAATACTAAATTCTACTTAAATTTGAAGCACTTGATATGTCATTCGCGAGCCGTAATCCCTACATACTAAAGCTTAGCAAGATTAATTTTTAACAATAGCAGTATTTACTTTACTGCTTCATTATAAATCCCCTTATTTTTTATTGTCAGATACAACTTCTTCAAGTTTGCATGCACCATTAAAATAATTCTAATCGAATTCTGACTTTTATCAGACAATTATTCCGAGAATTCATGTTTTATCGAAACTGCTGGATTTTACTTGTAAAACCACATTGTCAAATTTTTCTGCTGATGAACTGACCCACTGGATTGCTTTTGCATAATTAAAGTGAGGCAGAGAGTCGATTCCGTTGAGATCGATATTATTAGCAAGGCGGAAGCACTTCATTTAAATGAAAATCCCCGTTTGAATATCGAATAATAATAGAATAACGAAGTCAGAACGGCTCATCAATGTCAGTATTTGCATTACGATCCAATCGCAAGGTAGCCGTAATTGTAAATAATATGCGCGGCTCGGGTAACGCTGATCACCTCTTCTCATTGTTCTTCTTCGTTTCATTTACCGCTTTATTATTGATCTCGTAGTTAAAAGTTCCTCCTTTTTTATGTAAAAATTTTTTACGCATTATTTGATAGCGTAATTAAATTTATTTATACGCATTCTTAATATGAAATTGAATTTTTTATAAAGAGTAATTACGGTTATCGTTTACAATGATTTTGATATTTATTAACGATTTAATAAAAATGATTTATTATGACGAAAATAAAATTATTGCTTGATTTTATTTCGAAAGCAATCCTTTTATTTCATATGATTTTATTTTATTATCGTTCATGCATATTCCATGTTCTTAAATTAAACCGTCTTTTTATTCAATCAAATAATACTGTATACGTAAATTCTGACATATTCACGACTGATTTGATCGAACATATTTTAGTTCACTAAAGTGAAAAATCACAAGATTCAAGATTCCACAACCTAATTCAATTAGACAGAATATCATGTGTGCTGACAAAAGTGTTTCAAATTCTAAAAAGCCTTTTTCCTCCATTAAATAGATTTCCTCTACAAACAGTTTCTAGTAGTCCCACTAAATTTACGTCACTAATTCCCATCACCGTTCTGCAAGCTAAATTCCTAATCAAATTGCTGTTACGCACAACAATCGAAATCCACTTTACCGTCGACAATAAATCGCATTAACTTTCCCCTCGTCGCGACAAGGCAGCCGAGAAAATCGCGCCTTCTTTATGCAAAAAGAAACAAGAGAAGTAAGTACTTCGCCTGATTGAATGAGCTTCGTAACGCCTCGCGACAAATGTCACTTGTACCGATAAGAAACTGCGCGAAAGAAAGAGGCGGAGAGGGAGATAAAGCGACTGCAGAAAGCGCGTAAAAAATTAACAAAGCTCCGTCGTCGAGGGAATCGCGAGGCTGCTCCCATTGTCGTTAGGCGAGAAGGATAAAAATCTTGGAAGGGGAGCGGAGGGGAGGGGGCTTACGATGCGCGCGAGATTTCCCTCCTTCTCCGAGGCGTGTCGTCGATGGCGTAGTTCATATCGATGCCGATATCTAACAGAGCTACGAAGCGAGAAATTCCGAGCTGAGGATTCCCATGATGGCTGGTGATTCTTTATGTTCGCGCTCTTTCTTTTAGATGTGATGTGTACTTCAAGCTTCCACTTGTTTGATTGTTATTTTTAGTAAAAGGCGAGTTGTAGAATTATTTACATCGCTTATAAATTATGTTGACATTAATTTTAGACTTGTTATATTGCTAATTACAACCAATTATTAATTATTCTTATATTATTCCCTCTTTAAAATCCAATTTTTTGAAGAATTCATTGCCTCCTAATAAAGAAAGCTTCGAAAATCAATCTTGTTAAAAGGTCCTGAATATACCCCCAAACAAGCCAACACCCGAAAAGGGCGTTAAATCCTTGAGCTCTGCCAGGCGTTAAGCACACAAACATTGACGAATGCAGACGCGCGCTGCTCGTCGAACAAGGATGGATTACCGCAGGGGTGGTCAGCGTCCGAGGCGCCCAGCGATACATCATAGAGATCCCCTGAATCAATCGATGAACGCGCGCCGAGAGCCTTTAATGGCGTGTCTCGATAACTGCTCGAAAGCTGAGGATAAGAGCCAAGTCGTCGGATCACCGGATATCCCCGTACATCTATGCGAGGGCCTTCTATGCGTTCGAGAGAGGAAAGTCTGGTGGAGAATCTTAGGGATGCAAGCTGTCCTGTGGTTATTTAATTGAGCAATTTTTTGCAAAAAATAAGAGAATAGTTTTTAAAGCGTCGGTAGAAGCTTTTATGGGAATTCAATAGTTTTAATTATTTTATCTATTTTTTTATTTATTGATAGATTTAATCTAATATATAAAAGGTGTTCATTGATTTTAGCTATATTTTATTCTTTCAATAGCTTTAAACTTTTCGTTAAACATTTACAATTCTATCTCTAAAAAGTTAGAATAATTGGATTACTTTTCAATCAACGTTTTACTTGATGAAATACAAAAGTAATCTTTAGGTTTTTAATGTCTTTGTAGCTCGAAACACGAAACTTAGCTAAAGGAAGAAATTAAATTAAATTCTTTCATAACAAGATTTCCTTGCTCCCAAGAGGATTAAGCTACCTTTGAGATTGACATTTTAATAATATCATTTCGAAAATTGCCAAAAATTTTATTATAAGAGAACGCCAAACGAAGAAACATTTTCTGCAGTAATGAAAACTTGGAAATTAAAACAAGTGTCGCAATATTGTAATTAAAATTTTAATTATTCAATTTCTTTAAAAGTTTACCGTAAAATTAAAAAATATTTTACATAAAGCTATAAAAAGAAATTTACTCTCAGTTTTTGAAGAGCACATTTTGTTTCAAAATTGGCTCTTTTAGGAAAATAACTATTAAAATTTCCCCTCTGGTTTGAACATTTTATATCCAAAATTTAAACTCAAATTTTTCAGAGCCTCCAAATTCTATCTTCAAACACGTTTCCATTTTCTAAAGAATATTACCAAAAGCAAAAAAAAAATCCTTACTCTTGATCATTCGTTCCTCCCTACGTAAGTTCGCTGGTGTTCACGCTCGATGAATCTTAGGGCAGAGAGGCCACACAGACGTCGAGCGACGGGGAGAAAGATACAAGTAAGCACGGTAGCGTTGCTTGAAATTCAACCCTGCACTGCTCTTGGCCTGCATCAAGACTTGGGTTCGTTATACGATAAGATGGATCGGCTCTTTGAGCGTAGAAGCGGTCCGGAGAGCTTTACGGGGCAGGTAACCAAATTCCGTCGGAGTTTCCGTCGAAAAAAGCTTATCGGCTATCCCTCTGCAATGCTTATCCGACAAGGGTACGTCGGGGATATCGGCGACGTTCAACTTTTCGGCAAGCTTTTTCGGTTTCTTTTTATGCCGAGCGCGAAAAAAGTTTTTGGATGTACTTTTGCCGTGTATATACTTTCAGGGGGTATGAAGTCAATTTCCCATGAAATCGCTTCTTGCCAAGTTATTTCGCTAAATTTGGTCCTGCGCGACTGTCATATATTTACGTCTTCTATTCTACGCACAGTGTTGAGATGTTTTAAAGTCAAACACTAATTATTAATATTTAATTTTAAAGTTTTCTGCAAAAACTAGAATTTCCTCTTAAGAACTAGTTTTTTTCCAGTTTGTAAAGAATATGTAAATAGTGACCTAATTTTCTTATGATTAATATTGAAATTTTACAATATTCAAGCTGCGAAATTAACTATTTATCTTATTCCGGGTGAGATGCAATTATTGTAATGCAAGTAGTTCCGCATATATTTTGCATTAATCACGCCACAAGGGAAATACGGGATTACAGAGTACATATCAGAATTCTCGTGTCACATATTCATCACATGGAAAAATGTTTTACATATTTTATAATCCTCATACATTATACTTCAGTATATATGTACAATTTTCTTGAAGCTCTGCTTTGCGTTTTGCCTGAGAAATATTTACGATGACAAAACAGTAATTTTCAATGATCCTTAAGATCTATTACAATTCATGTATTCAACGCTACTGAATGTCGCAGATAAGGAACGATTTTTAAGAGAATTCTGTTATTGTTATAATGCCATAAATCATGCAACGGAAGAAATTCGGAATAACAAAGCAGATACGAATTTCAAAGCGCTGTGCATCTTTTAAGGAGGTATTGTTATGCGACGACGAGATACGCAAAAAGACGTTTTTCATAGAAAAGTATGTTTTATGGAATCATCTTTTTGAGAGAATTATGGTGCCGGCAGAAACATAAATTAACAACAGTGAGTAATGCTTACAAACCAACGAAAATTCCATTTTATAAGTATTACGTATTTTGTTAAACCGGAGAAGACACAGCTTCTAAAGTAATTTTAAAAGCTTTTAACTACGTGAGTGTAAAAAGTAAAAGTATACTTTAATTATCTAATTACTTCACTCCTAAAGAAAAGCGAGTTGCAGATAGTAACGCTTAATCATTTTGACTACATTCATTGCGTACTCTAAGTAATTATGGCACCAATTAGAAACACTTTTAGAAAAGCGTATCTGCATCCTTACTGTCGTATAAAAAGTTACAAACATTTTTAATTAACATTCAATTATAAAAAATACATCATTAAAACTCCTCTCTAACATGTTTAATTAAATCTATCAAACCTCGACTGTCCCCTTTCTCTTTCCCAAACAAGCAACCAAAACTTTAAAGTCCCGCGATCCGAATCATCCCCCAAAAATGGATAGCAAAGCCTTAACATTAATCGCATAAACGGAGTTATCCTTTTGCCCGGCACAAAGAGTCACTTACCTCGCGGGATAATCTGGCGTTACGTATACACACATATGTGCTAGAGGCAGACTAGGCAAAGGATAAGGTGTACCTCGGGGGGCGCGCACGCGACTAATTTGCATTATTAATAAGCGCGCTCAACTTTCTCGGGGAAGAAAACACGATACTTCGACGGATCTTTCGTATGTATAAGATGAGCTGGTAATACATTCGTAAACAGGCGCAGCCGGTCGGATGTAAACATCGCTGCGGTACGCAGATGGAGAGAGAAGGACTGCTGTTTAATGAGATCGAAGTGAAATTCTTGATGTAATTGGATCAGTTAATTAAATATAGTGTTAACGACTCGAAGAGTAAAATAGAATTGGGTATTTGTGAGTGAGCGTTCTAATTGAGTTTCGATAACATCTTAGTGAATGTAGGTTAACGGCGTTTCACATATTTTTAGAATTGATCGATTGGATTTCGATTTTAAATGACTGTATTCCAATCAAAACCAAGTTTTTAATACCTTTGGTAAAACCGTTTGAAGACTGCACCTTTTAGTCTAGTTATTTTAGCCAGTGTATCCTACCAATTTAGAATACTATATCGTTTCTCCGTCGGCAGAAGAATAGCGGAAGTTCAATTTATAAAAGTAACTCGCTAATACTTTACGAGCGTCATTTTTCATGACACATTACGGGCACTTCGGAAAGCGGAGAAAGACGTCATTGGCTTACTCTTTATCCCGGAGTAGCTTTCTTTCGAGCAATCAATTTAACGAGGCTAACTCGCGGGCCCGGGGAAGATTCCCCGCGATGCAGTTACAAATAAGTTACTTTTAATTCATTGACCGAGCCGGAAGAGGGCGAGCCAGATGGGAATTAATGCTCCTCGACTGTACATCCACGCCGTGGGAAATTAGGGGAAAGTTTCGCGAGTTTAATGGTAAGTTTCTCCCCCGTGCACTCGAGTCTGTCTCGCTTCCTCACTCTCCCGAGTCTCTCCGCGATCTCCTTTCTTAATGCTTATCAGAAAGTTTATATGCCCGTTCGTTTGTGGAAGCCGAATTGAACTTTTTCGTGTTTTGGCCATTCGTTTATTTTGGCACGGGGCCGAAGTGGCTCTTTCAGTCCTGGCGAATCATTTTAACGCGAGCTGTTTCTCGAATTAATTAGTTTAATTAAAATGCTTTCGCGATAAATTGCTGGTTTATTATTCATAACGTCGACCTTACTTTTTAATGCTATTATTTCTAGAGATTTACATGTAATTAGAATCCGCAAATTTCTTACTTTAACAATTAAGTACTGTTATCATGAGCAATGAGGTTATTTGGCTCGTGAAACACAATGATAAAGCAGTGCATTAAGTATTTAAATTTGTCCTGAAACTCCAATTCAATTCCTGATCTCTAGATAATATTCACACGCGTATAAATCAACCCGAACCCAATATTCAAACTAAAAATAAACGCGCTCGTAAAAAAATAAAATAAAAATAGCAACTTCACAGGGATATTTCAATAAATATCCTTGGCCATCATCTCCCCCTAACCGGATGATATTAATAGGAAAAAAAGCTCGGCAACAACAACGCAAGCTTGCATCATCTTACGATCAGCAGCAGCTGCGCCTGAAAAGCCGCACACCTACGGAAGGCGAGCATCATATTTCTTCCGCTCAGCGAGATATTCATCTTCATCCCTTGCGGCCGAGGCTACGACTTATCATAATACCGGGTGCTGCCGCTGTTCCTCCCCTTCCTCCTTCCTTACTTTAACTCACGGAAACATAAACAGGCTCCCGTTCGCATCAATTATGCGTGCTTATTAGCGCCTCGCGATATGTATACGTATACGTCTGTCCACGCGCGAAATTGCCATTGGTCGTTAATAGCGCGTGAAAGCTCCGGCGTGCGTCAGCCAGCCGTTTTATCCGAGGCCGGGGTTTGTTCGCGGCTTGCGGATACAATGGCGCTGTTTATGCGTCATGCGTAATGCTGATTCGGATCTATTTTATTGGCTGGAATTGGCTGCTGCACCGGGCGAATGAACGAAGTGAAAGCTGCTGTAAAGCAGAAAACGGTGCGGTTTAAGGGAGCGTTTGAAATGAACGCTCGACCTGGGGTTATTACGATTTTTTAAACCGATAATAGAGGAATGGTTTGGATTTTACTTGGTAGCAAAATTGTATGGTCTCGCTGTTAAGTTTTGTTAGCAAATTATCACTCAATGGTCATAATTTGATGCCATACTTTTCAGTCAGTTTTTGCTTTGAAAAGGATTACGAGATAGTCGAAACGTCGGCTTTTTATGAATAAAATTCTCTTGGACAGCAGTGAGCATTTTTATTTATTTATTCATGTAATGGAATTATTAATTTAAAGTTACATGTTTAAAGCATTTTAAACTTTACTAACAAGAAAGATATTTTTACATGGAAGTATTTTTTCTCGTCATTTTATTTCAATTTGTACGTTTAAGATTTCTTGCCGATCTTGATCTAATTACATTTTTAATAAACTTGTGACAGGGGGGTTTAAGATTGCGTGGGGACTGCAATCTCCGATCCCCGCCGTACGCGTGTAGAACCAGAAAGAGTAGGAAAAACAAAATAGCTAGATTTAATTCAAAATTAAGTAAAATAATCTCGAGGAATATCAGGAAAACCGACATTCCCGTCGAAATAGGTTAAGGGGGTCTTATACCCATCATTTGCTTTTCAAAAAACACCGGAAAAAAAAATCCTTAGTATTAAGAGTTTTTACAAAAATATATATTAAAAATATAGCTTATTGTGATCAAATGGGCCCCAACTGTACTCTGTAGGCCCATTTGATTCAGAGATATAGCTATTTTAAATGTTTTGCTTTGGCGTAAACTCCAGAATGAACCGATGGATGAATTTTCATCTAACAGTTCTTAAGGAGGTTCCTCAGAAGCCAGTAGAGTGGGGGAAGTGTAAAAAAATTTGCTGTAATAGACACTGACAATGCTCGGGCAAGGCTTAGCTTCAGAAGAGCCAACTTCAAAGTTGTAAATTTGAAGTGTTTTTAATGTCAATTTAAAAGTGTGAGAAGCCCAATATTGTAATATTTCATTTTTAATTTATGTATTTAGTCACGAGAAGTCCGTTTTACGTATTTTTTTAAGCCAAAAGATTTGTTATTTCTATTAAAAATATCGTACGAGATCGTGGCAACGTCGCATCTTTTAACGATCATTTTTACATCGCTAGTTGTGGCCAGACTGCCGCCCAAAGCAACTTTGAATGGACCGACTACCGGCTAACATAACCTCGTTGTTTTTATTGTGTTTGATTACATCATCATGAAGAGACTTAGGTACAAGGGCAAATATATTTCCGAAAAACAATTAAATAAAAAATTAAAACAACAATCTGTTGGAAAAAGTAATAAAAAAGAAGTGCGTGAAAGTAAAAACACTTCCACATGTGTGATAGAAGGTTGTCGGATCATTGATTTCAAATTTCTTATCGAGCAAATGTTTTGTAATTTTTGCAAAAAAGAACTACTTGTTCATAATATTGAAGAAGAAGCGCGAAGAGGGCTGGCCTCTATTTTGAGTGTCCGTTGTGCTGAATGTTTACTTGTGAAGGAGATTTATACTGCAAACATTGTACAAATAACGGCCAAAGGAGAGAAAATGTACGATGTGAATTTGAAAGCTGTATTGGGTAAATATATTGTTTGCATTAATTTTACTAAAAAGTTTCATAATAGCGCATATCACATTAAATTTTGTTATTTATCATATTAGAATTTATAAATATATTACTTTGGGTATCTTTTCTGACAGGCACACTTCATACAGGCAATGGACACACAACTGTTAATAAACTTATGAACATAATGGAAATACCATTCATGAGTCCAAATACGTTCAAGTGCCATGAAAATGCAGTTGGATTTGCTGCTGAAAAAGTTGCAAAAAGAAGTTGTTTAGAGGTTGCAAAAAGGGAACGTCAACTTATTATGGAGAACGAAACAAATTTAAAAAAACTTTTTTAAGTAAAATTTTTAATTGTAAATAAAAAATTTACAGTTTTAACTATATCAATATGCGTATGTGGTTTTTGCGAGAGAGTGGGGTGGTCGCGCGATACCTACTCTCTACAAGTTTACACACAATAATAATTGTTAAATGTATAATATTAACGTAATAATATTAAATGTGTAATAATATTTAATTAACAATTTATAAAAAATATTTTTAGGCCTAAACATTTGAGATCAAATTTCTTTGTAACTCCAATACAGAAAAAAGAAGAAATTGAATGTGAAAATATTGCAACTAAGGAGATTAATGTGTAAACTAACATTCAATATAATATTTTGTGCCGATTCAATTTCATTTCACAACACCATAAAACACTAAATAAATTTTTTTGTAGATCCTCCGATGTTTCATCTAATTTAAATTATAATAAAAATACTGTATTAGACCACAGCGAGTCAAATATTAGGAGGTATCCGGAACTTGAAGTTGAAGACAGCTTGGAACATCAAAACTTGTAATAATTTAATGTTTCAAAAAAAATTTTTTTTTGCCTTTTTTTATCTTAAAATTATAAAAAAATTTTCTATTTTAATTTCAATAATTATTTTTTTTGTGTAGGTCTGACAACATTTTCTACAATTCAACCACTTCAACTGAAAACTGTCATTTGCCAAGAAGTACTACTCCACAAAAGGAAGTACCCAATATGTAAG